>JASANE010012609.1:0-61821 GCA_030248225.1 Trileptium ribeirensis
CCCAGAGGCCCCTTGAAGTCGGCTCGTCGACTCCGATAACCGAGTCGACATAGCAATTATTGCAACAGTTTTCATTTAACAACTCTCCTGCATCTGAAAATATAGCTATGCCATCAGTGGCGTCCGAATTACAAACTTTTTGTAATATTTCTGTTGGTCTTCCTACTTTTAACACATGTAGTAATAATAATAATAATAGTTGTAGTAACTCTGAACTTTGTTCGTTTTTGTACTGTTCACTTTTAAATGCTCGGTCTATTATCAGCAAACGTGCTTTATTTGAACATTGGATTTGCGACTCAGGCTACAGTTCAAAACCTGATGTTATTGCTGTCACCGAGACAGGGGCGCGCGACTTTATTGGGGACAACGAACTAACTCCCATGGGCTATACACTTTTTCGGGGGGACCGAACTCACAAGGGCAGGGGCGGTGGGGTTCTGTTGTTGATAAGAGACGGCCTCAAAGCTTCCAATTTCTCTATTGATAACCATGGTTACTCTGAATTTGTTTCTGCCACTGTCCCCGTCCTTGGCGGCGATGTAGTATTTTGCTGTGCCTACAGAGCCCCTGACAACAGCCACGCCCTCAACGCTGCTCTGTTCTCTACCATATCATCGTTAGATTCATTACACCACAAAGCGTTGGTACTAGTTCGGGATTTCAATTACAAGGACGTTGACTGGCAGAATTACCGTTGGCCCGCCCTGGCTAGCGACTTTGTCTCAGCTTGCGCATGGGCAGGCCTTACACAGCATGTCGACACGCCCACCAGGCTCAACAACACACTCGATTTAGTATTTACTAACCAACCAAACTTACTGGGCAACGTTAACAAGACAGCAGGCCTGGGTAATAGCGATCATTGCATTGTCAATTTCACTATTCTTGCCCAAACTAAATTATCCTCTCACATACCGACACGACACAATTACAAACGTGCCCGATGGTCGCATATCAGAGACTTTGTTCGTCTCAATCTTCCACGCCCAATTCAACGCTGCACTGATAATGTATGGAAAGATATTAAGTCCTTGATCAAAGCCGCGGTTGACAACTTTATACCACTTACCAAGTGTAGGCGTTTTTCTAAACCGAAATGGGCTGATCGCCAGTATGTGCTAGCATACAAATATCAGTCTACCTGCCATCGACGCTTCAAACGTACTCGTCTTATGGTCGATTGGGAAAGATACCGCGCCGCAGCTGAAATTACTACCGTCGAATCTGTGAGGGCTATACGTCGCTACGAACGCCTTATTGCAAGTAATATAAATAAGGACGTAAAGTCCTTTTGGTTATACGTCAACTCCCAAGTCATTTAACGGCCAAACACAGGCCCATTGCAAATACCAGACGGATCTACTACAATGTCGGACTATGATTGTGCAAAACTACTCAACGAGCACTTTACATCTGTTTTTGTCCAAGAAGACCTCACAACTTTGCCCAATGTTCAAGCTCAAACTAACGTCAAGCTGGGAAATATAGTTTTCACCACCGAGATGGTGAGTAAGAAGCTCAGCATGGTGAAAAAGTTTGCCGCCCCGGGCATTGACCAAATACAGAATCACATTTTGTACGAGTGCCGACACCAACTCTGCTGCTACTTGACTGATCTATTTAACCGCTCAATGCAATCAGGGACAGTACCTGCCGAGTGGAAATTAGCCGTTGTTTACCTATATACAAGAAAGGCTGCCGCGTGTCTCCTGACAATTATCATCCCGTGAGTTTAACATCGGGAACAAGCAAAATAATGGAGTCAATTGTTGCCGACTTCATCATGGACCACATCATCACCAACAAACTGCTCAATATGTCTCAGTTCGGTTTCATGTGACGACGATCTGCCGCCATGCAGCTCATCGACTATCTACAGTGGGTGATTCAAGTTGTTAACAGCCATGATTATGTTGGCGCAGTTTATTTTGATTTACAAAAAGCATTTGACCGCGTACCTCATGCACGATTGCTCATTAAGCTAAAAGCTCTCGGTATAACTGACTCTGTCCTTGCCTGGATCCATGACTTTCTCTGTGGTCGCCAGCAAGCAGTTGTCAACGGTCATCGGTCCGATTGGGCGGTTGTCCATAGTGGCGTGCCGCAGGGCACAGCACTGGCCCCGTCCTTTTTCTACTGTACTTCAATCACATTGACGACTGGATCTGTAGCGCACTCCGCAAATTCGCAGATGACGCGAAAATATTTCGCAGAATCCATTCTCACAACTCTCTAACCGAGTTTGACATAATCGACTTGCAGCGCGACATCGACACGTTTTCGGCGTGGGCAACGCGTTGGTGTATGAAATTCAGTGTACACAAGTCAACTTGCCTCCATTTTGGATTTAACAACCCGTGCCACAATTACTTTCTTAACGAAAAATCTATCCCGAATAAACGAGTCGAGAAGGACTGGGGTGTGTGGATTTCAACCGATCTAAAGTCTTCACATCATTGTGCTGATGTGGTTCGGCGAGCCGAGTACATATTGTGGTGCATACGTCGATCTTTCAAGTCGCTGAACAAGACGATTTTTCTGACTCTGTATCGTGCCCTCGTCCGATCAATATTAGAATACGCGTCGAGCGCATGGTGCCCCCGTTACAAAAAGGATTGTGATCTGATTGAGCGGTCCAGCGACGCGCTTCACGATTTGTGCCCGGACTCCATGATTTATCCTACGAAGATCGATTGCGCGCACTAGGCATTCAAAAGCTTTCGACACGTCGATATCGCGCAGACTTGATATTATTGTTCAGAATTGTTCGTGGTCTCGTCAACTTCCCACTAACAACTTGGGTCGAATATGATGACGACCGACTCAGAGGCTACGATTACAAACTCCGTGCTAAAACAGCACGACCACGTCTTGACTGCGCCAGGTTTTCGTTTGTCTACCGTGTCGTCCAGGCGTGGAATAATTTACCAACCTCTGTTGTGACTGCCCCCGCCGTCGGATTATTTAAGTCGCGCCTTCATGCTTCGGGTTGCCTCCCTGAACTTTAGCCTTCGTCGCCGTCTTGTCCCTGTTTCTGGACGGCGTAACTACGAATGTGCCCAATCAATCAATTCAATCTGACGAACAAGCCAAGCTTTCATAGCGTGGCGTACCAGATGGCTGCTGGACATGCAGTGCCTGGTGCTGTCTGGTTCAAAGGTGAATATAAATTTTAAAATACTAAATGCCACTTCAGAGAACGCCACCTAGCGCAGCAATTCCGAAAGAATCGACGATGGAAGAAAAGAACGTCGAAAACGGAAAACCGAAGACGAAAAACCAGAATAACGCAAGAACCAAAAGAAGTAACTCGAAAACCAAAACCGAGTATAACTTAACAACAGCAAGAAGAACAACACCAACAACAAGAACAACAGCAAGCCCAAAGAAACCTACAAGAAACGTACACCGAGACGTTTCTAGAAGAGCCGAGTATCGATCAACTATTCATAACAGAAGACAGCGAAAAAGAAATGCGGGAAGCGATACAAAAATTGCAACAACAAAAAGAAAAGCTGTTGCAATTCATAAAGAAGCATGTAATTCTGACGACAGAATTGCAACAGCTATTCCAAAGCTACGACCAAGACGAACCAGAGATTCCACTGGCACAAACAAGAAAAGAATCGCAAAACCCCGATGAAGATAAATGATTCGAAATATGGCAAGACTATGAAAGTCAACGAAGACCCTTCGACCAAGGCGAAGTATGGACAATGCCGAACAACGACAAAGAATTGGAGCAAGTATATCCGATAACAACCACAGTCAATGATCACGAAATCAGTGCAAAAAGAAGTATAGTCGTGATTTACGAGCAACAACAATCGAATACAAATGCACGCCGAGTCCGATTCGAAATAAACGGTGAACAATTCGACGCAAATCAAAACCAAATCGGTGCAAGTCGAACGCAATTCCGCACAAATCGAAATCAACCCGACGCAAATTACGATCATTTCGGTGTTATGACAGGATTAATGGTCTAAGCTGGTGGTCACCTAGACTTGCCTTCCTCAGACTAAGATCAAGAAAGCTATACAGAGTTGCAATTAAACATGGAACAGAACTGAATTGGAACAGATATAGATACACTCAAAGGATATATAAGGAAGAGATAAAATTTGCGAAGAAAAGATCTTGGAAAGCATTCTGTGAGAAGGTAGAGGGAGCGCATTCCAGCTCTCGACTGGCGAAGATTTGCGTGTTAGGACACAAGGTGAGACTCACTCAACTTAAAAAAGCTGATGGAACCATGACACAAAATGAGGAGGAGACATTAGAGCTTTTGCTCCAGTCTCACTTTCCTGATTCAGTAAGAGACGAAGTTGTAATGGCAGAAATTTCCAAGAATTTTAGGCCATCCAGGAAGGATTTAGATACAGTTGAACAACTAATAGATATCGACAAATTGAGATGGACGATCTCAAGCTTTGGTTCTTTTAAAAGTCCGGGTGCGGACTGTATCAGTCCAATACTCTTAAAGTCTGGTTTTGAGGAATTGATTCCTATGCTATTGAAGATAATTAAGGAATCCATAGCTACCGGTTATATACCGAAAGCATGGATGGAGGCCTCTGTCTCCTTTATACCAAAGCCGGGTAAGGACAATTACTTTGAAGCTAAGCGCTATAGGCCAATATGTCTAACATCGTTTTTACTCAAAACTGCAGAAAGTTTAGTAGATAGATATTTAAGGGATAATATTTGTCACAAACTACATGCCAATCAACATGCATACCAGAAGGGAAAAGGTACTACTACAGCCCTTTATGCGTTAGTAAGTAGATTGGAGAATGCACAACAGCAAGGGAAGCACACATTTGCTGTGTTTCTTGATATAGGAGGAGCCTTTGACAGCACAATGCGTGAAGCATTTAAGCGATCTTTTGACAAGTTTAAACTTGACAAAACTATAAGCAGATGGCTGGTCAATTTAGTTGGTACAAGATGGGCTACCGCAAAACTAGGGAACTCATCAGTAAGATTTAAGCTTGAGAGGGGCAGTCCACAAGGAGGTGTACTATCACCCCTGCTGCGGACTCTAGTACTGGATGATTTATTAAGGAACATTAATAATACCTTTGTCTATGCACAAGCATACTCAGACGATGTTGTTATCATAACTAGCAGCAAAGATGTGGAAGTTAATACTAGAAGAATGCAGAACAAACTGACAGTTCTTGAGAAATGGTGTACGGACGGAGGATTAAAGGTAAACCCTCTAAAGAGCACAGTCTTAGTCTTTTCAAAAAAGAGGACAGTTATAAGAAATGTGAGTCTGAAATTGTACGGTGAGGACTTACATATATCTAACACAGTGAAATATTTGGGAGTTATAATAGATCACAAACTGTTATGGGAAAGACCACGTAGACTCAGTTGTGAGTAAGGGCATTAAAACGCTTATGGCGTGTAGAGGGATCGTTGGAAAAACATGGGGAGCTAATCCCATTACTGTGCGATACATATATCAAGCTATTGTATTACCGTCAGTCTGCTATGGTGCCATAGTATGGTGGCACAAAATGAAGTTAAAAACATATGTATCGAAGATTACTAAAGTTTCTAGATTAGCCTGTATTATGATGACGGGTGCTATGAAATCGACACCAACACTGGCCATGGAAGTTCTGTTAAACAGTCTTCCCATTGATCTGGCAGTAGTACAAGCGGGCATACGAAAACTACACAGATTAAAATGTGTGTTTCCAGAAATGTACAATGAAATGCCAGGGAACTATTGTAATATTAATGCCGTAATACGGGAAATACCCTGTTTGAACTTCCCTTGCGATCTAATTTCATTGCAGGCTGTGGGAAGAATCAGCTGGCAAACTGTATTCCCCAGCCGTGAGGGATGGATGAGGGAAACAGAATGTATCAGGAAGAGTATGGATAATACCATTATATGTTATACGGACGGTTCACTTGTGAAGGTAAACGATGTTAAATCTGCTGGAGCAGGTTTCCTGCAAGGAACGAAGAGCTATATCTATTCCTTAGGCCAATACTGTACTGTGTTTCAAGCGGAGATCTATGCGATAAAGATGTGTGTAGATAATGTTGTAGATAAAAATGTTCGTAATATGAAAATTTGTGTATTTACAGACAGCCGTGCTGCTATTATGGCACACGGCGCAGTTCATGTTAGGTCAAAGCTAGTTATGACATGTAAAGCAAGTTGGAAAAATTGACAAGACAGAATGAAGTATTGTTAGTGTGGGTACCTGGTCATAGTAACATTGAAGGTAATGAAAGGGCTGATGAGTTGGCTCGAGCGGGCGCTTCTAAGCGCCCAATTGGGCCTGAACCTATTTTACCAATCGCCAGAACAGAAGTGACTACAATGATAAAGTCATGGCTACATAGGAAATTTATTAAAACATGGACACAAGAGCTAGCGTGCAAGCAGACGAAGAGCATGATAAGTATTCCAGATCATAAACGTGCCAGTTTTCTCATAAGTCTCTCGAAGGACAAACTACGGCAGTGCGTTCAAATAATTACTGGACACAGTTGGTTAAATTACCACCTTCATAAGGTAAAAATAAAAGAAGAAAAGAAATGTGATCACTGTGATAATGATGAAACATCAGAACACTTTCTGTACAATTGTGAACGCTTTGCAAATAACAGGCGAATAATACTAGGAGATAAAGCACTGAAGAAAGGTAGCTTGAGAGACTGTGATATCAGGAAACTTTGTAAATTTATTATAAGTACAGGGAGGCTAAGGCGCCCTACATAGGAACGCATCACCCGTCGACCTCTCAGGTATCTCAAGCCAAGGTAATGGTTTTCTCTTTGCTATTTATTACAAATATGAATGGGCTAATGCAATGGGCAAAGATTAATTTTGCCTCCGCATGTTCTCTATGGCCCAATAACTCATTATCTATCTATCACAGAAAGACTCGGTGCAAAACCAAGACGATACAATGGAAATCAAGGCCAAATAGAAGCAAGCGACAATCAATTCGGTGCAAAGAAAGGCACCTTCGGTACAATTCAAACACGACTCTACGCGAACCGAGATCAAGCCGAGACAAATTACGATCAAACCGGTGCGAATAAAAAATAAACGGTGCAAGTCGAAACCGATTCAACGTAAACGATGATCAAATCGACATAAATTACGGTCAATTCGGTACAATCCAACGTAAACCCGGAACAATTCGGTGCAAATTACAATGTATTCGGGGCAAACCAATATCGAATGGGCAAGAATCAAATGCGATGCGACACAAACCGAGACTAAATCGCTATGAACCGCGAAGAATTCGACACAAACCAAGAACAATCGGGTGCAACTCAAGACCGAACCGGTACAAATGAACGAACCGATGCAAGTCAAACGATGAACACAGGGAATCAACTACAGGTATCGTGTGCGACAATGAATTTCAGTGCGATTCAAAATGCAACTGGACCCAACCGAATGAAAACACCGTACGTGACGACGAACTGCGGCACGTTTCAAACGATGAGTACATGGAACCAAGTGCAATCAACAACTGGTGCGATACAACACGACGCGAATGGATATTACGGTGCAACGCCTATGGTACCGCAATACTATAAAATCCCAATCGCGGGAAGCAATTCGATGATCAACCCCGGAGTACCATTACCAACGGCAACATCGTATATATGTCAACTACACCAACCGCAACAAACAACAACGAATCAAATCAGCAATTTAATGACAATGAATCAACAGTTGATCGAAGTATTGACCAAAGTAGTGGCCAAAGAAACGCCGCAAGTACCGAACACGACTCAACAGTCAATTGGTCAAGCGATCATGGTCAAGATGGAAAACGAAACCCGAAATCTGCGATCGTATAAAGGCGACAGCAGCTTCGAGAAATTTCATAAAGAACGAGAAAAAGCGTTCAAGACGGAATAGATGACGAACAAGAGGACCTACGAGTCCTGAAGGCGAAAAATCGCGGAAAGGCCGAAGAATACTTGGAAGTCTTGACATTAGAGAAGGCTGAAGAACTTAACAACTATAATGAATTAGTCAAAAGTTCAAGGAAAGATTTGATGCGCCAAAGACGTTGACGAACCATATGATCAAGCTACAAAGTCTACGGCAAACTGGAACGGTCAAAGAATTCGCGCATGGTTTACGGGTGTACGCAGCAAGACACCTTACCGCGAGAAGCATACCCGAATCAGTATTCGAAGAGGTAGTCAAGTCCGCACTGATCACAGGAATAAAGAATAATCAGACAGAAGACACATTCACGACATTGTCGGAGAAAGCCGAAGCAGTCGAGAACTTGGATCAACAAATGACCCAAGGATTACAAAGCATAAGCGAGCAACGACCAAGGTATAGAGAAATACCATCGAGTCAACTAAGTACGAACCAAACGAGACACAACACCGGCCAACCGGCGATGCGACCTACAAACACCGCAAACGCAATGGCGTCCTCAACTGTGGAACAATCAATCAATGCAAGTACCCAACCACAACAGCAACGAATCGTGCAACCGTGGACGATACCGATACCAGTAATGCCGACACATAACGGCATGAACTATCAGCAACCGGTGCAACCATATTACGAACCGATGGAAATTCAACAAGCAACGTCGCAAGTGATGTATTCTAGGCAAGTACCTCAGCAACCAACGCAACCACAAACAAATTGGCAACACCGAATGCCAGTATCAGTGACAAATCGATAAACGTTGACGAACCAAACGCCACCGAAGTGCGACAATTGTGGAAAGTGGGCCACAGAACAGCACGATGTTCTTCGAGAAACGTAGGACAAAATGGAAGCGAAATGCGAACAGAGAACCAACACCAGAATCAAAACCGATATAGAATGGTACCAAGTCGACTGATTCCGCAAAATGACCAAACGAACAATCAACCAGTGAGATCAAGTGGAGCATAGCAAAGAAAGAACGGTCAAATAGAACCAAAGAATATCGAAGACATATCGGCAGATGAAAAAGAAAAATTTGTGGATGTTGGTCAAATCGCATTACGAAAAAAACAACAGATAATGAAGGCAGTACAAGAAGATACAAAGCGAAAAGAGGAATTCTTGGAAACATTAGCGGCGGCAGATGACTTTTGGGAAACGTTAGCAGCAGGTTCGAAGGACCAAAAGGAAACCGTAAAGCCAACACAAGAAGTTGAACAGAAGCAACAGATAGTGGCAAATAATCCGAAAGAAAAACGATACTAACCAATGCGTCAAGCCTTGAAAAAATCAATGACGAAGGGCACGAGCAAATTATCATTCGCGGAAGTAGTAAGGAAAATGAAAGAAAAAGAAGGCGTCGGATCATATGAAGTCGCTAATCGAGTCACAAAACGCGAAATACAGTCGAACAAGATATTCTCAACGTGAGTCTATAGAAAGTAGACGTGAAAACTCAAAATCATCTGAGCGTCGGAAGAAGTCTTCAGAAAGAAGATGCAAATCTTGTCGACTAAGACCGCGAGGCTCAGAAGGATCATGTCGGAGACAAGAGTCACGATACGACTCAAAATACTATTATTCGTCGTCGAAAAAGTACGAATCCCCCGAATCAATGGTGAGAGAAAGGTGTCGCTTCTAATATCAAAGAACTCCAATGCAAAAAAGCTGAAATTAGAGGAAGAAATGCGCAAAGGATGGAACAAGCCTCAAGTCAAAACACAACGCCATGGTCACAGAAACTCAAGAAACCCAAATTGCTCACTGAAAGATGTAAGTAAAAGGCAGCAAAGTCTGGATTGGATATGAACAATGTGGCAAGAATGGAGCTGAAACAGAAGCAACAGTTCGTTTATGGTTCAACGGTATTGTCGAAACGGTATTTTGTGGATAAAGAAGGAAAGGCACGATAAACCACGAAAGAGGAGAAAGGCCAAGTCCAAAAAGATTACGAGGAAATAAAAAGAAGATAGAAACAAGAAAAGTGGACGTATCAAAGACAGGAACGAATAGACCGAGCACTATGGCAACCGCTCGAACGCCCGATTAGAAAGAAAATCAAAGATGAACAAATTCACGAGAAGTTTGCCGAAGCTTTAAGCGATCCTGCGAAGAAATTCGAAATATGTGAGCCTGTTACCGACCTACCTTCATGTGCTAGCGGAAATGAGAGCAATTCAGAAGGTCTTCAGCGAAAAGATGGAGATAATGGACAAAATTATCTCAAAAAGGGAAAGTACCAAATAGAGCACAAACGACGCAAAGAAGTGGTAGAAATGGTTGAGAGAACAAATCGCATCGTAACGAAAAGAGGGCGAATAATTCAGCCAAGCAACTGATTGTTAAAACAACGAAAGGAAATCCTAAATGCGCTGGAAATTGTGAAGATCAAACAGACAATCAGTGACCAAAAAGAGAATTCGAAATGAACAAGCGGTGAACAAAAGAAACCTAAATCCACAATCGGTGTCCAACAGAACAACAAAACTCGATGTGGAGTTGGTGGCGAGCCGTCCGGACGTCGCTTTCTCACTAGATCTTAGTTATCCAGGAAGGCAAATAATGAGGGAAGGACCTCCTTATGCGCTGGGAATCCCGGAACTCATGCCTACCTACAATGATCAATAGGAGGGGAATCGGAACGAAGGAGCGACGCGGGCAGTTAATACGAAACAAACGACAACCGAACGAGATAAAGAAAGAACCAACCGGAATGGATACCGCAACGACGACCACGAATCGAATCGAAACCGAAAGAATTCGGTGCAGTTCGATAATAACACGGTGACCAAAGAACCGGTATATTACGAAACCGGTGAAACGATATCTGTCGCCCCAAAGAAACGTCAGTGATCTCAAACATTGAATTTCCAACCTTCGATCGACCTAGACGATCACAATTGTGACGAACCCCACCCCGACCACAAAGACGATATAATATTAGCTATAATAATTTTGCCATAAACATTTCCACCAAAAACAATTCGAACCTAGTCCCGAGTAAAGAAGAATGCTCCAAAAATGTCAAATAAAAATAGTACTCATGCGCGGTGAATACTATTATTACTCCCTTTGATTATTAATCAACAGTTTTGTACTCGGCCCGATACGAGGATGCCTATAGTGTCCCGTTAATCGAAGCAATTAGTATGACATCAGGCGGAATCTGAACTCTGGACTTATTTGATTTTCGCTCGTACAAAATCGACCTTAAGAACTTTTAACAAGATTTAACTCAAGGTACACTAAAGTATTTGCTGTGTCGCATTATGCGCTATATGCTCTCCCCTTCTTGCCCCCCCCCCCCCCAAAAAAAACGGAGTTATGTAACCGAGCGAAAATAAAGATCGCGTAAATAACAATTTTTACTCTATTATGTATGATATTGTGTCTCGTCGTTTTCCAGCTCAACCACCTATGTCAAAACATTCAGGGCATATGTTGATGCTTATACGCTGCAATTTTAAAATAAAATATTAATATTAGGTACCCTTGTTCATTTTAATTGCACAGAACATCAATTTTGCTCAGAACCTTTAATTTTAGAATATCGTTACCAGCTATCGATTATACGTGACCCTTTTGATAAATTCAATTAATTGCAACAATGTTTAATGGCACCAACGTTAAAAAAACAGCTATTATTATATTTATTCCGAAGAACGAATCGACATGCTTTTAGTATGTTTATATTATATTCCAGGTTTCTGCAGCGATGATGGTTGATATTCACTGTACAAGTCGGTAGAAATACATGAAATCGCGAACACGGGCTACAAACAATATGTTTTGTCTGCAATTTTTGATGACTTGTTTAAAGTTGATCTTGTGAAGAAAATATCTGTAGTAACAAATTACCGTGCATTGATGACTGTGTAAAAGAGGTTTATAATAGCAAAGGGTGTGACGCCAAACAGTAGCGTTTGGGTTAAGGACTGGTGGTATTAAATACTAAAACAAAATGAAAATTTTACAACTATGCGCCTTACTTAGGTGTTTTGATATCTATTGTCATTCATAAACACGATTAATTTGTGTTTCACCCACTTGTCAACTTTTGTCCATAACGGGTAATAGCAATGACATTTTCTTGTGCTGCACCGACTATACTTCTGCTATATGATGTTAGTGAAGTTGCTCTGGGTGTTTTTATCTTAATACAATTCCTAGTAAAGGCTGGTGTAGATGAGGGATAGAATAACCTGGATTTACGAATAGTAGTAAAAGAATAACTGGTTCTCAACGTTTATTATAAGGCGCACCTGATTTTCGATTAGCATCTCCTTGACGTCACGTTTTACATACGAGTATCGGCACATATTAAGTACACTAACTGATGGATTATTGCGCCGGTCTACCGGTATTATGTATTGTATGGTCTTGTTCCAGCAGGTTTATATATGAGGTTTTAAGTACGCTATGTAAGTATAATTATTCATTCACCTTACAAAAACTGAACTCCACAGTAAATTTTTGCAGCAATGATATCAAGTCTAGAATGCGCCTTCTAATATGATAACAATTACCGTTTTAAGCCTATCATTGGCTACCTTGCTATCCATTATGACAACGAGATTTCGTAAGTTACGGAGCGCGCTATTTTCCAACCACACTTGTGCATATAGATCCGTTCTTCTATTGAAATTTGTCCCAAGTTAAAAAATTTTTGTATCTAATATTCGCATGCACTCTCATGTAGCTCATCTCACTTGGTTTTGTTACTTTTCTATTACTAATTTGCATATTTTATTGTTTGTTTTTCTTATTAGATAGGTTTTAGTTTAAAATTTTAGTAATGAGTCTGCAAAGTCGGGCGATCGAATTCATGCCTTACGACGGTTATTGTTTAAATGTATATATGTTAGCAACAACCATCTTTTTATAGTTTACGTCACTGAAAGTTACTTAGCTACCATAGCTAGGGTAGTCGTTACGTATTATATGGTTGAGTTCATTAACGAATTTGAGATGCAGATTATTGTTGCAGAATGTATCATTTAATGCTACGGCTTTAGATTATGATTTCTGGCATTTTCGAAGACTAGCTTCAAGGTTGATTCAAAGAATTGCGTTTTGGAGAGCTTATAATATTGTACTTGGATTCTTGGATATTTTTAAAGAAAGTAGTTGGAGGATGGGAGGACTTTACATATATATATAGGTTTTTCCAGACCCGAAATTCAGGGGCGGCCCCCTCACAGTTGGGTGCTGGGCAGCGGTGGCAACGTCGAAATCGGCGACAACGTCGACGCGAACGATTTCGGCGGCTAAGGGATCATGATCGAGGAGGGTCAGATCTCACCGCCCCTGTGACAACGGAGCAACGTGGTGGCGACCATGCTCAGGGCCCAACTGGGCCCTCGGTCAACTCACGCCGTTGGAACGATGGGGGTCGCAGATATGCGGCTTCTGGTCATACGTTGCGATTGGTGGCGAAAACGGCCGATCGGATGCAATTTGGGGGAAAACCACGGCCGCATAAACGACGCAGGATTAAGTTGGGTACGGTGAATGTACGATCCATCCGCAGGGACACTGTGGAACGAATTCAATTTCTCAAGAACATGCTAATCTGTCATGCCGTGTTTGCCCTAGCGATTTGCGAAACAAGACTGCCGGGCTCCGGGATAATAGATTTGGACGAGGGATGGCTATTATTACATCACAACACGCCGAATGGAATACATCGCGGAGTGGGCATCATTTTAAGTCCTCCAGCAGCGGCAGCTTGGACAGCAGCCGGTCGCCAAATAAATGTAGATGATGACGGACGGGCGATGATGATATCGCTAAAATCGGGCGGACGAGAACGTGACTGGTATCTGATGTCCACATATGCGCCGACGGCAAAAGCGTCCCCCCGAAAACATCGATAGCTTCTACCGGCTGTGCTCTCGCATGATCAACAGCGCGAAGCGACGTAGCTTTCTGTGGATTGGTGGCGATCTCAATGCGCGGCTTGGAAAACGTCGGCCTAGC
The DNA here is from genome assembly GCA_030248225.1 of Trileptium ribeirensis. Taxonomy (NCBI): domain Eukaryota; kingdom Metazoa; phylum Nematoda; class Enoplea; order Enoplida; family Thoracostomopsidae; genus Trileptium; species Trileptium ribeirensis. The sequence goes on from JASANE010012609.1 coordinate 13,934, forward strand.
GAAATGTTTGATGGGACTATTGGGCGATATGGAATTGGACGAAATCGGAACTTCATGGGCGAGCGTCTTCTTCTCTTTTGTGCGGCGGAGGGCCTCACCATCACCAACACGTTCTTCAAACATAACGACACACACCTCGCAACATGGTATCATCCACGATGGCGATACCTTGCCATGCTCGATGTAGTTTTGGTACGTGGCAACAACCTCCGCAATGTCACCGATGTCGTTGCCAAGCCTGGCATCGATGTCAATTCAGACCACACCATGATCATTTCCATCATCACCCAAGTTCCTTATTCGTCTGTCGATAACAACTCCTCGGCGATCAATGCTAACAACGTGCCACTGAAACGTCCCCCAAGGATTAACACTGACGCATTGCGCAGTGCCACTACTAGGGCTACGTTCACTGAGGCACTGGATAGCGAGCTCCGTGAGGCGGATCCAGAGTTCGAAACAATTGAAACAGTCATACGCGACTGTGCAGCGGTCACGTTGGGAATGGTGACAACGGGGAAATCATTGATGTTACAAAACCAAGATGAAATACGTGCCTTGTCTGAGATTCGACAACAATGCTTCAGAAAATACCGACAGCGAAAATCAGCAAGAACCAAGAGGCAGCTACAAACCGCAAAAACTGACATGCGGAAGAGGTTACGAGAGATGGAGAACGCATGGTTTAGGTCAATGGCCGAGGAGGCCGAGCAATGTGCTAGCAGGGGCGACCAGCGAGGTGTATACAGCATTACACAAAAACTAGCGAAGGAGCTGCCACAAAATGGACTGCGGCTACCGCCGTTGGCGAACAGCGAAGTAACAATGGATGGCATGACGGACCACTTTGAGCGCATCCTCAACATCCATCGACAAGTTGACTGGTCGGTATTGCAGGAACTGCCTGTATACAACACGACAGTAGATTGGTCCTGCCCAACACTTACCGACGTGAAGAACGCTATACAACGCCTGAAAAATAACAAAGCCGCTGGCTTGTCAGGCGTGCCGGCAGAGTGTGTCAAGGACAGTGAGGAGGTAGCCTGGAGGTTGCACGCTTTCTTGGTCGACGCTTGGAACAATAACGGCAATGTGCCACCGATCCCCGGTTCCTGGCGGGAAGCAGCCCTGGTCGCGCTTTATAAAAATAAAGGCGATTATGGGGACTTAGATAACTGGCGAGGGATCGTATTGCTAGAGGTCCTGTCAAAAGTAGTCAACACCATCCTCAACGACAAACTGCAGAAAGCCGGTGAATCTATTTGGGGCAACGAACAACACGGTTTTCGGCGTGATAAGGGCACCGCTGACTGCGTTCTAGTAGTGAGAAGACTGATTGAAGAATTCGGCACAACCTCGCCACAGCGTGGGGAAGACGATAGACTGTTCGTTCTTTTCGTAGATTTGCGGAAAGCCTTCGATTCGTGTGATCGGCCGCTGATGTGGGCCCTGCTCCGTCAATGCAACATTCCCGATAATGTCATAGCCCTCATACGAGCTTTTCACGAGGGATTTGGGGCTCGGGCCGCGTTTAAAGGGGAATTAGGCGAACATTTCGACATACCAACAAGGGTTCGACAAGGCTGCTGCTGCGGGCCGACGTTGTGGAATTATTATTTTCACTTCGTAATGGAGCTATGGCGCAAAAAATGTCGAGCAGAATATGGCGATTGCGGAATTGATGTCTGGTATAAGACTGACCTACGGATACGACAACGGGCGAAACTGGAGGCTTTGACCTCGAAACGATCAGCTAATATCATGGACATTCTGTACGCAGACGACACGTGCACGTTTGAACGTTCGTGGGAACGATTCCAACGCAGTACAGCGATTCTCGACGAAACTGTTTCTCGCTTTGGCGGGGAAGTCAGCCTAACTAAAACGGAATGGATGAGCGTGCCACCACTAGCGGCGGGCACTTTGACTATACGGGATGCTGAACTGAAACATGTGAGCAACTTTGACTATCTAGGCAGTATAGTAGGCAACAAATCTGATCACGGCTTCGGGAGTGACGATGATACTAGAAAGCGAATAGGGAAAGCTGGTGCAGCTTTTGGTCGACTTCGGGGCGTTTGGCGCTCTAGACTATCTAACAGTACGAAGGGCAAAATATTTCTTGCCTGTGTGAGCAGCACCCTGCTCTATGGTGCCGAAGCGAAAAGCGTCAATAGCTCCCAATTAAACAGATACAGACGATTTTGGTACGGTTGCTTGAAGTCGATCAAGAACCTCAGATGGCACGTCAGTCAGCGGGGTCTGTTGGAGGAATTTGGGGTTCCGGACGTGCGGCTCCTGATCAAAGCCAGGGCGGCGAGATATATGGGACACGTGGCCCGCATGAGCTGCGATCGGCCCACCCACCTCGCATGTTTTGGTCATGTCAAGAACCGCCGAATGCCGGTAGTGGACAATGGCCCGGGGCGCATGAAAACGATAATGGGGTATTATAACAGTATCGCAACAACAATGGACGGCGTCAGCGCGACTAATTGGCCGCTACAAGCCCAAAATAGATCGGAGTGGCGGCGGGTTGTTAGCAATATCTCCATGGATTACAAAGTGAGCGGCGGATACTTTAAATGCCATCTATGTGACGATCATTTCGAAACGTCGAACTTGAGGAGACGACATGTCGCACGCCTTCACGCCGCGGCATCTGCTGGGGATCACGTGTGCCCCGATTGCGGCAAGTCCCTCAGCAGCGCTCAAGGACTGAATGTCCACCGAGACAGATGGTGCAAGGAGCGTAGCACGGCAGCGCGTAAAGTCCCCCAACCAACAAACATTGACAACAGCAACAAACCAACGACAGCAAACAGTATCTTTCAAGTCGTCCAGACGATAGCTGGTGATCGGTTCGTGTGTAATGTCTGCGGAGCGTCGAGAAAATCACACACAACAATGTCTAGGCACATCAATTCCGCGCATGGTGAGAGTCGGCAAACAATAGTCGACATACCTCTAGCGGCCGCCGTGGCGGCCGACCTAGCAGCAAAAACAGCCATAAGGCATGCAGATGGTGGGTGTACAGCGATTGCGGGGGAGATAAGTAGAGTTGCAGCCGGGTCCGGGTATTCCGGGTATTTTTCGAAGAAAAATCCGGGTCCGGGTATTTACCTCCAACAAATTCCGGGTCCGGGTATTTTTCCAAAGAAAATTCCGGGTCCGGGTCCGGGAATTGTAAAAATACCCGGACCAAAGTTCAACAGTGTTGCTGTTGCCATATATACGCATTGAGCAAGGGCGTTGGATCATGTAAAGCGTTGAAATGAAACAGCATTCGTTTCTTGATATTGCGTTTATACCTGATCGCGTTCGTTAGCGTGTAGCAATAATTGCGTTCTTTTGTGCAAAAAGCTAAGGTCACAAATAAGGTGGTTAGGGCTGGCAATCGACTCCGAATGTTTTGTACCTAACTACTATATATACGACGTATAGCACGAGAGTAACAACGCATGGTTTAGAAACCGAGACTGAAAAACCTTGTGACAGTTCGTACGTTGTTAACGCCTTGCAAAGATATGTAAACAAGCGAGTATATTTCTATTTTAGAAGCGAGCCTAGGAATTTCAGTATTCTCGCCTCTAGTAGGTGCGCATCTTTTCCATTGTTTCGACATTATGGCCCTGGCTATTTTACCCCCTTACAATTTTTATTCTCTCGTCAACTTCTGGGTATTCCGGGTATTTTTGTTTCAAAATTCCGGGTCCGGGTATTTGCCTCCAACAAATTCCGGGTCCGGGTATTTCTTTCCAAAAATTCCGGGTCCGGGTCCGGGTATTTCTTTCCAAAAATTCCGGGTCCGGGTATTTCTTTCCAAAAATTCCGGGTCCGGGTATTTCTTTCCAAAAATTCCGGGTCCGGGTATTAATTTTTAACTTTTGCAACTCTAGAGATAAGGATGGTGCGATGTAACAGATGCGGGAAATCGTTACGATGGAGCAACTGGCAACGACACAATAGCTACTGCGGAGAACGCTACGTATGCTCGAACTGCAACAGGGCATTCAATCGGCAGGATGGATTGACGAGGCACGAAGCCACGTGCGGCAACTCGCCGCTAATATGTCCGGGATGTGGTCGCCAAGACCGATTCGTTTCGCAAGCGAGGCGGCACCAACAGCGATGCCGCGAGTTGCGAGACCAACACTAGTCCTGCGTCGGGGCGCCGGGGTCGGATCTCAATTCGTCTTCGGCTGATGACGTCCCCTGACCAAAGAACGTCATCTCGGGCCCTGTGAGCCCTCGCTCTGCTCATTTATGGGCGTCAGGCGACAACAACATATAGGTTTTTTAAATCTCAGTAATATATAAATTAGCAAGAATAAATTTTCTAATAAGCATCTAGGTGGTTCATAACGTTAATACGTAATAGTGATCACCTAAAAATTATTAATAGTTACTAATAATTTAAAGATCGGACCAAGTGTTGAGTGAGAACAACCCGGGAAAGCAGCACTACATGTTGGGTTGTCAGCTGTACGGGGACAACTCAGCAGGAAATGTTGTTATTGAAAACCGGGGTGAGTAAGGATTGTGGAATCGAAGAACCACATCGAGATACTCCTTCCTCAATACCAACCAGTTACCCAGCCGGTCGGGGTCTTAAAGATGAGTAAAAGTTTAACTGAATAGTAGCTGACCTTCCTCTACGCAGTTGTAAATAACTAGTCTGCCAGCTGCTCGGAGCCGGTCCAGAACTAGACGCAAACGCAGTAACAACTGTTGCGCGTCCGTCCCGTTATAATTATGTCGTCCAAATAGATAAGACTTATTTTCCAGTCAAGTCCAACCAAAATAAGCGATTCAATCAAGCGCTGAAATTATAGCGGGCGTAGATTTTCATGTATACTGGCCTGTCCACAGTGGGGGGACCCCCCACTTTCCAAATCCTCCCATGTTCGTGAGATTTTCCCCCATGTCCGTCCCCCCACTCGGCCGAAACCCCCATGTTCAACTAATTCCAAAATTTTTTTATGTCTAAAAATTTATGTTCTTTGTTTGCAAATTGTTTTTTAATCATTAATTACCACTATTTATAATGCTAAAATATTGTTTTTTAGCTTGAAAGTACGTTCACAGTAGTAAAAATGCGTAAAAAAATGGAAATATTTTGTATTTTTAAGCAAAATTTATCCCCCCCCCCACTTTGAAATTTTCCCCGAGAATGAACATGGGGGCCCCTCGAAGTTCCCCCCCCACTTTTCAAAGGGCTGTGGACAGGCCAGGTATATACTATTATAGTCATTCATGCGAGGTGAAGGCCGTCTTATGCCTGTTGTCTTTATCAACAGGGATTTGATGATAACAGCTTTACGTGTCAAGCGCACAAAAAATTTAGCCTTCCCAAGGACATAGTGATATTGTGTATGTGCTTCATGAGATAACCAAAACGATGGGCAACGCTTATTCGATGGCAGATGGTTCGATTATAGCACATTTCACCATATCGTCGATTTTCAGCTTGACAACCGGTCGTAATGTAGCCGCTGTACGGTATGGTGCTGGCAACATACAGTGTGTGTCAATTTTATGTCGAACGTAACTAGCGCAGCCAACGTCATGATCTCCCACCGCGAAAACATCGTCGTATTCAATCAAGAGCACCTTCAAACTTTGTTGTCCTGTATCGTCGAGACTACATTATTACAAATCAAGATCATTAAATTTTGTATGCTCAAGCAGTGTTCGAGGGCTAGTTTCACATGGCCCATTTGTTACAAAACAAGACACGTGTTGCTTACTAGTAGGTCGAATTTGGTTCTCCGTTAGAGCGGTCTCTCGCCCTAACACCATATATTGATACAATGTAACTGGAGCGCACGCAGGGTTTAGCTACCGTACAGACAGCACGCGAATCCCGGTTCGGCAAACTATAGTAGGTGCTACCACAACACTCAGATCACTATTATTGATGCTATCTGACACTGTGAACCGAGCACATTCACCAATTACACAACTGATAGCTGGTACTACGCATTCTGTGCGTGGTGGAACCACGACCGTTTCCAGCAAGAATACAGGATCATTTGCAACAAAGTGATTGGTTTCACAGTTCATGGCTACACGATGGTGATCAGTTTCTAGAAATGGATATCTGCATGGGAAATTTGTTATAAAAGTATCCCATTGTATAATTAAAATTAAATGACAAACTATACCAAAATTGCAACAATATGCTTGAAGCTGCATATATGACATAAATGTTTTTATGTTCGCTGAGGCAAATTTGATTATCTCCCTTTAATTTTCAAACACACATTTTTCCAATCCAACTAAACAGTTGATAAGGCACCGAGAGATAAAGCTAGTCACTCAAACAATAACATACATAATTTTTGAAATACTTTGTAGAACAGAGTCTGTAGGTTACGCCGTTATGTAAGCGACAGTGTATGGTTTCCTGCAGAGTATCTAGCGACAAATGAGTACTGCCATAAATGCCTTTATCAGTAAATTTTTTATATACTCTTGAGACCACAATGTATAGCAATTTCGAGTGTCACAATTCTGAGAATTGCTTAACTACAGTAATTTGTCCTGTGAGAGGAAACGGATCGCTTGTGAACCTGAGTTCATTGACTATTGTGTGTTTGCAAGTTAAGCTTGTTTGAGCTTTTTGAAAGGCACAGAAATGCAATAACACATACAGTTGTCCACAATGAGAAATATTAGTGACTCGTTCTCACAAGTGTGGAAAATGTGGTGCCTATTTGCTAAGGGGGCATGAGGGAATGTAGAAAAACTGCTAAATTATGCCACAACTGTAAAATGTGCCTTAAGCTACACTTTGATGCTGAGTTTTTTAGAGGCTGGCAGAGGCTAACAACATGGGTTGAGAAATTTCGAAAACAGCTTATGTTTCGGTTTCGTGATGGTGATAGAAAAATTTGTGGTTGTTTGCAGCAAGATTTTTCCTCCAGTCATACGTATATCAAGCAGGATTTTTTATAGCAATTGCGATGAGTTATATATTTGTTGTACACAATTTTGTTGTAAAATTTAACGTTTATACCCCAATACGGCATCTAATGTGGATAACGACAAAGTCAACATGCTTTTAAACCAATAAAGATGAAGTGTTTAAACGGCTAATATAAACTTATATGATATGCCCTTACTTTACCTCAGCAGGCAGGAGGCCCATTAGTACTTTCCTTTCCTCACTTATTGATAAGACCGTGTTCCGGTATCGGTACCGGCTAATTTCGGTATAAAAGCTATGTCTCACACATTTTAAATCCACTGTGTCTCGATTCCATCTTTTATTTGTCTTATTACGTATAGGTTTCTAAAGACCAGGTCCCGGTGCTGTTTTAAGTTGACAGTTCCAGTTGCTGGTTCCGGTTCCGATTGTTTCCTGATACATATATTAGAAATGTGTCGGTACCATATATTTTGCCGGTACCGGTACCATCGACGGACAAGATGTAAGATATATAAATTGCTACTACTTCACTGAAGATACTATATAGCAGTTTTTGTTTTTAAACAGGAGTTTATTTACACAATGTCATCAGATAGAAGTGATAGTTCAGTAATATGGGAGTATTTTACTACGTCACAGGAAGACGAAACCAAAGCAATCTGTAATGACTGTAGTAAATCAATTAGTCGCGGCGGAACTGATCGACACAAATGGTGGCTTAATAACCTTCGGAAACATTTATCATCTATGCATTCCAAACTGTGTGCAGAATGTCAAAAAAGGATGTTGCTAAAATCAAAGTTCGCGAGGCGGCCAGCCACTCCAAAGGAAAATCACCTGCAGCATCGACTACCCAGAAAACTTTGGAAGAAACGTTTGTGAAACATTGGGACATAAACAGTACAAGAAGTCAAGAAATAATCCGAAAAATCGGCGAATTTATTTGTGTTGACCTGCAGCCAATTTTAGTGGTGCAAGACATTGGGTTCGTTCGCCTCATAGCCGACCTTGCCCCAAAACATAAAATTCCCAGTACGTCATATTTCTCCGATAAAGAATTCCCGGAATTCACTGTAAAGTAAAACAGCAAATAATAGAAAATTTGTTGGGCAGCCAGCCACATATTGCTCTAACATGTGATATATGGTCATCGAGAACTGTGGAAAGCTACTGTAGCTTAACTGGGCATTTCCTGAACGACAATTTCCTTTTCGTAGGTATACGTGTGATGTACGAGCTTGCGAAATGGGAACACATGGTTGAAATGTGTTTGATTTGATAACGCTTCACCGCTGTCCAGTATTTGTCAGACAGTTGTACATCTGTACCAGTGAATTCTAACTGTGCAATGTTCGGACATATTATTTTTCAAAATTGGTACCGGCGCCGGTACCGGCTCGGTACCGGTACCATGGTACCGGAGCCGGTCCTCGGTACCGGGACATCCGTAACATATATATATGTATTAAATTTAGATATGTGCATGTGCATATATTTACAATATGTAGACATATTAGTTGTCAGCTCAACCTTAGCTACGGCGTGGGATGAGCAGTGAAGGTACGCGCTGATCGAAGGCCAGTGGCAGGGAACTTGCGCGAAATGGGTCGAAGGTCTGCCACTTGTGAACATGTTTATAGTAACTTGTTCTTGGATCGGAACATATTACGTAATTTGGGTTTGTTTTGTAGTGCTTCGGTAACTTAAGCATTTGGGTTCTTGATTGGGTGGATATTTTTGTAGTGAGGTTTTCGGAATCAGGGGGCGCCGGACTTTGCTAGTAGGAGTGTAGGGGGCAAGTGCCTTCAAAAGCTAAGTTGTCAAAAGGCAGTGTTTTCTAATGTAGAGCGCTAAAAAGATTAATAAATTTCTTATAACGCTATGTAGGTGTTTTTGATTCAGTTAATAGTAATTTTTAACCAATTTTTACGCTTCCTAAATTCTGTATATAAAGTTCGGAATGAAATTTTTGAATTAATGTCATCAAGTTCTTTAATCAAATTGCGAATAGCGGGGCGTATTGAGTGAGCAAAAAATGCCATAAGGGGGTATTAAACAACGGGTGAACTAAAAATTTAGCCTACATATTTAACCACTGACTCTAATGTATGTCAGCCGTCCCCCAACTCTCAATTTGGAGGGGTCCGTTGCTGCAGGTATTAGCGATAGGTTAACAAGATAGCTAAATGGATGATGTGATAAATTGCGCAGCGAAACATTTAGCTAAAGAGGTTAATATTTTCAGGTTCGGAACTTGTCATAACTGTGTATGTTACAACGAAATTTATACCAGAACATAATTGAGCGTTTGCCAGAAGTGTGCATGGCTAAACGGTACAGTAACTTAGTGCATATGCTTGTAAGTTTAACACCCACGAACACGTATATATGACAAACTGAGAACAGTCAACGCTCAAATTTTAAAATGTGTGGCCAGTTTTGCAGAATACAATATATATATCTGGCATGTAACAGTTCAATACATGTAGTTTCCGGCGAACTTTGCTTTAAGAGGTATATTCAGCAGCAAGTGAATGGATATGGACAAGCAGGCAACAGCTGGTTTTGGAGACGGAACTGTTAGATCAGTAGTGTCGACAGTTTCAACAGCTCACTCAAATGAACAGATGATAGGTAAGCTGAGTATTTATTTAATTATCAGGAAAACTTTGAAAGACGTTAAAAACATTATTTTCACGAACTTGTCCTAAAAAGGCGCTTATTGATGTTGGTGTTATTGGTACAATTTTGATTGAAATGGAGCCAGTGGACTTTTCTACTTAACAGGCGGAATCGAAATATTATTTTATTATTTAAAAAGCCTAAGACGAAAAAACTCTTGAAATTAAATGTTTTCATGAAAGTTATTATATATGAATTTTAACTTTGCTCATTTTGGTCACAGGTCGAAGAAATAAGTGACCCTATGTTTTTTATTCTCTGCAAATTTCCGATATACTTTTTGTCTTTCGTGTGCTAAGATGACCCACATTGTTAACAAATCAAAGCCAGGTCGGTGCTTGTAGCTGCTATATTACACATCCAGAAGTCTCCGGGTTACGTTCGAGTTAAACCGGTCCAACTGGGTAACAGAGTATGGCTTACGTAGAAGTACTTATCATACGCTTGGCTAACATAAATTCATCAAGCACCAGCCAGTGCGCTTGTAAACTTTGTAAACCAGGCTAAATTGAAGTGAAGTAATGTTATCTGCAACGCAGCCAGAAACTGCTTTCTTGGCAATGAACTGTATTTATTGAAACTGTGCGAGCAGCGTCACAGTGTGTCTCATTTATAGCATTCTGATTAGAAAGTTATCATCATGATCTAACTGACGGGCACTGTTTGTCCAACGCTAGCCTAAACAGTGTCCGTCAGAAAATTACCTTCTATCTATTATTTTCTCTTAGAATCATATAAACCAATAATTTTAAGTTTCCTACAGAAGAACATGTAACAAACGTATGTGCAGTAAAGGGAGGCGACTGGAGACAGAGCGAAAGTATGTATTCTACGGTCCAAGCTTTGTAGGCACATTCGATTTGACGCAGTATACGCAATGGTGTATAGTGGAAGACATTTTTGCTCTGAATGTCCGAAAACCGACATATTTGATCGATAAATAAACATTATTAGCTTCCTCAGTCTCTTTAAAGTTTCAGAAAGGCAATAATACCATCGCAATACATTAAGTTTAATGTAAAAGTTATTTTTAATGCATTTGAAATCCACTATACCTTCATTTCTTCCATCATCTGTTTTACTATTTATAAATTTCGAAGACCAGGTTCCGGATCCGGTTTAAATGGACGGTTCCGGTTACTGGTTCCGGTTATTCCGTGGCGTAGGTGTACCTATGCTTCACTGCGTTCTGCAATATCGATAGAGTTACTAGTTTATAAAATTGTGAATGTTTCCATCTAACGTTATTTTGTAAGCTGGGAAGCTGCGAAGCGAGCAAGAATTTGTTTGCATGCGCACTGATAAATGTTACCATGACCTTTCGTCTATCTGGCCAGCTTTTTCTAAATATCTCAGGAAAAAAATGAAGATATTTCCCTGCGGGCTTTTGCATACAATAGTATATAATCTGGTCCGTGACCGAATAGGTTGTTACTCGGTAGTATGGCAGACCTATTTAAAAAGGATACCTGTACATTTTTGCGACAGCAGAAAAATACCTTTTCATTTATATCTCGAAACATACGCTTCCTATAAAAGTTGGCCTAGACGAGACCAACAACCTTGTTGACCAACACTTTAGCAGACTCGTGGATAAGGAGATGGGGCACAAAATAGAATCAGAAAAGGGCCCATTTGAATTCTTTATATATGACATTTCTAAGAGTAGGTATGGTAACTAAAGAGCTTCGATTTTGTCGAAAACGATGAGATGATTGATTTGAATGTATCTGTGACTATTGTACCTTTTTGGCCGTTACTGTATTAGCTGAGATCCAATCCTTCGCTTGAACCTTTCATGATACAGTGCTGTATTTTGTTGCTTTTTGATTATAAAGGTTTTCGATTATGCTGAAATCGAATGAGTAACTCGTATGAATGTATTTCCGATCTAGGTTTTTGATATGAAACAGTATATTCCTTGGGTCTCAACACCAAAACTATGCTGGATTTCGTGATTTTAAATCTAGTGATATACTTTGTAGCATCTCTGATCGTAAATGTTTTCGATGCTACCGAGAACGATGAAACCCTCATTACTACGTATCTATTAGCGATGTATTTTTTGGAATGGTGCTGTATCCCTTAGGACACGCCCCCTCCGAGCCTTGCACGGCTTAGTGGTTTTTAATCTATTCTTATATTGTGTTGCATCTGAATTACAAAGCTTTTGGACGATGCTGAAACTGATGGAGTGATTCATTTGAGTGTAAATGTGACCGATGCAGACGTTTTGGAATAGCACTGTATTCCGTAGGAGCCTCACCTCTTTGAATCATGCATGATTTCGTAATTGTTAGAATAATGCTATAATTTGTGATCATAGTTAAAAGTTACTGAAAACGATAGAGTGATTGATTTGAATGTATCTCTTGTCGATTTGATTTGAATGTATCTCTTGTCGATGTATTCTATTTGAAATAGTACTGAATGCCATGGGATTCTCTTCTTTGATCCATGAAATCAGAAAGGTTAATTGACCATGTAAGGCCTTTCTCCAACAAGGGACAAGCTCACCAGGTGAAATAAAACATTTTTTCTTATTGCTAGTATTTAAAACGGACGATGTCGCCAACGTTGTCATATAGAAAGTTGCAGGTTTTTATGATCTTAGTCTTCAGACAATAGTTGTAACTTATACTCTAGACATCTTTTGTCTTGCATTTGTTCAGATAATGAAAAATAGTTTAGAACTAAGGTTGTAAAATATTTGATGTATTGATTTGAAGCAGTAATACGTGCCAATTTTGTGAAAATGTCGCTGCTTCACGTGCAGCAATTGTGAATTCTTATTATGATCATTGCGTACATCAATGGTCAGACTTTATTAACCAGTTTAACATTGTTGCAGACAAGCTGCATGCCTCGATATTCGTCAACCCGACAGATTTACAGCAAGCAATCGACAAAAAAGCGCTCATGAAATTTTTTAATAGCACCGAAACTTTGATAAAGCAAAAACAAAAGGTAATGGGGCGTTCACGAGTCAGACTTTGTGCCCAAGTTTTGAGCTCAAAAATTTTCAAGTTCTATTTCTTGTTCTTGATTGGCTAAAGCAATATGCCAGAAAGTTGAGAACAGAGTTCACACGTCCAAAATCGCCAAATATACACAAAGTGCTTTCAAATTTTGTTCAAAATTTGAATTTGGTCAAAGTTTGAACTCAAATTTTGAGCAAAAAGTTTAACAAGTGGACGCACTTTTAGTCGATATATGTTACAACTATTTTATGCGCATATATGGTTTTACCTATGTGTCGTAGTTCCGTTGAGGAACCGAACTGTGAAATGTTTTCCTCAGAGGTTTCTGTTTGTATATTTTTCGTAGGTTATCGCAAATTTCGCGCAGTAGAAGCGAATTCGATTGCGGCATACTAAGTGTGTATTTCTATCATATGTATGCGAAATTATGGGTTAAGGTAAATTATTGGGTTTTATGCAAACTATTGTTTGGAGTGTTCAGTTCTTCAAGAGTCATTTGTGAATAAAAGTGGGCGGTTTGTTCGGTATATCTCTCTATCTAGAGCTCGCTTTTTCAAACCACTAAAACTGCACCTGGATTTTGAAGTCCGCCTGTTCGGACAAGGGAGCTAAAATACCTGCTTGAGCGATTCCACCACCAAACCCAGTTCGTCCCCTTATTCCGTCACTGTAACTACCAGAAAACGTCAAGTATGTGTAACGTTGCTAACTGATTACAATTTTGCATATATAACTTTGAATAATTTTTTGCTATTTTTAGCGCAACAGTTGTAATCTGGATATTTTATCCACAATAACGGAAAATGTGTACATTGTAGCTTTAATAAAAACTCTGTTTAGCCGCATTAGAAAGTTCATATGTACATTATCTGAAAACTGGGAATTTCAAAATATCTGGTCTTTCCTTTTTTATTTGGCGAAGTCAGTAGAATCGTATTTTGGAAATGCCGTTGAAAGTTCAGCTAGCACACAATGTTTATTTTTAAGATGGTAGCATAGTTGTACTGGCGTTACTAAAACTGCCTCAGAAGTACCTGGGGAGCTGAACTGGGGTGGGGGGATGAATCTTGGGGATTGCAAAACGCGAAAACAGCATAAATGGCCGACTCACAGTATCCAATAATGCATATTATATAATGAAACCCTATAGATTAACGTCAATTATACTGTTTTTAGCCCCTCAAGGCAAAAATTTTGGGTTGTTTTTAGCGCTATAAAAAAATTTGTATATTTTTTTCGCAAAAAAATTTGTATTTTTTGACGTGCAGAAAAATACCATGGGGCTGAATTGGGAGAAAACCAAAAATACCTGACGGATAGGGCTGAACTAGGGAAAGTCAAAAAATACTGGGGGGTGTAGCTGAATAGCGGGGCACATGAGGGAGTCCGAAATACATGGTCCCCCCTCCATGGGAAAGATCGTTGCATAATTGTTGGCTAGCTGTTGGTTTAACTAGAATTTTCTCTGGCCGACTAATTGAACTGGTTATTCGATATCTATCTATTTGTTGGCTAAACGCTTTCACTCATAAGAATTTACTTGGCTTAAATAGGTATAAATATATACAGTACGCTACACAACAGACCCCCATGCGTTTTTGCCTAATACTCTCCATTGACCACTTGGACTTCGTTGATATTTTGGGGTATAGATCTGTGAAGAGACGTCACATCAAAAATGCAGATCACCAAAGTCGTCTCATAATTTTGCGAAAACTTCGAGCAGCTATTTTGGAGTTGTGTTCCAAAATATATTTTCGCAAATTTAAGTAATCTGTCTTCCTCAAAATGGAGTTTAGTTGGGGTCCTGGTATTTCTGTGTGCCCCCAACCCCGCCACCCCAGATCGGGCCCTTAGGCAAAATCTGCCCCGCCCCCGGTTAAGACACCGCATTTGCCATAAAACATATCAAACATGCGTTTCTCAGTCAAATTTAAGTAAGAAATTGGTTTAAAAGTTGGATTTAACCTTAATAGAGACTGCACATTTTGCTGAGATCATTTATTAACAGTTTTAGCGTGTTTCTTTGAAAAATACCAAGTTTTGAAAATTTTAAGATTTTTACCATAGTTCAAGCCATGGGTCCCCAGTTCACACCTCCTGGCAAAATGCCGCCCACCCCAGCTCCGAACCCGGGGTGGGCGGTTCTTGTTTCCTGTTGCAGTTAATCATTAGGTTTTATAATTTGTTGGTTGCACTTGAAACAGTGTAACCAAACATCAGATTCAGATAATGCAGCTATTATCTTCATTTCCATTCATTTAGTTATTTGTCCAATATCATCAAAAATTGGCCGCCTCGGTTTACATGTCGTTATAAAAGTAGTTGGATCTGAACCAATTTCTTGTTGAATTAACATAAGTTGTTGCCTTTGCAGAACACCGTTGACGCCATTTCGGCTCTCGAGAAAAATTACAAGGGTATGGAAAAAACATCTTTGTCTGTACCGAAACTTCGAGACCGTCTTAGGTCTGCTATGGAACATAATATATCATCTCAGGTATGTACTAATACTAACGTTTCATTGAAACTGGCCGAAAAATACGAATAAGAATAATTCCAACTGGAGAAGGGTGTGGTCGTCTAGTACAATTATAATCATTGCTGTTTTCAATTATTAGTGTCAGCCTTTTTTATTCTGTTACTATATTAATAGGCTTAACATTATGTGGCTATAAGGTGTGGCACTATAATGGTGAACATTAATTTCCTTGACGTGAGCTTCCACTATGCTTAGCTGACGATGAGCACATGGGAAGCATATGTAACCGACGTGACGCAGTTGCATTGCGCACTTCCAAAACGCAATGCCCATACGACCCCGTTATCGTAACCTCAAGGGCGGACATATATAGTGTAATTGTTTTTATCATTTCTCTCGGTCGCTCTCGAAAAGCTACGGCGCTTAGCAAGCTGCTTGCAGGATCAGATCTGGATGTGTCAAACGAACGATTGGTTATTTTGGCCAGTAGCCCCCATTAGGGCCCGACAATCTCTACACGTTTAACGTCGGATCGTGACTGTTCAAGTTGAACTTTGACAAATGGTCGGCTGGCAGTCCTTTCTAGTCTTCCTCGACGGTGGCTGGAGTTCTCATCCATACGCTGAAAATTTTGCCAGTTGGCATGAACCTGAGGCCCCTGATTCCGAACAAGGGGGCGCCAGATTTTGCCAGGGGGCGTTTTGCCAAGAGACAAACGGTTAACAACCGGTCAGAAACACTGCTAATACGCTTGTGATGGAGAGAAAATGAAATTTTGAAGCAAATTTTTGAAAAAATTTGAGAAAGGAACTTTAGTACAAATTTTGATCAATTTTTTTGTACTTTGGACCGACTGGAAACAAAAAATTTTCCAAGCGGCTATGAACCGTGGGGAGCCCAAAATTTTGCCAGGGTGTATGAACCGGGGGGCACCTGTTCTGAACCAGGGGGAACCGAAAAATGCCAGGCCCCCACTCCCTATAATTTGGAGAGCACAGGTATATACACATTGGAGGAATCCTCGTCGACGTTGAACCTTCGGAGCTCTCGCGCTCAAATTCCGCATTTCAGTCGTACACGTTAATTTGTCAGCGAACCTCGCTTGCGAGCTTCTCGACGTCAAGTCTGAACGCAGGTCGGCGACTGGGATTTCGTACTTCTTTGCTACATGTCGCTAAATGAGGCATTAACAACTCGAAAACACAATTGATTTTCGATTACTATTTATTGATAATTATTGGTAAGGCAATCGGGTACACATTAGATAAAGGAATGAGTTATATAATCCACAACATGAGCATATATTCATGAAGGACATACGATGGATATTTTACGGTTATCATACACGAACAAAGCGAGCACAAGTTCAACTAAATGGGCTAGAAGAATTCATTTGTCATCGCCTTCTTAATCGAACGTCCATAGCCGTAGGTTCACTTAATCTCCTCAATTTTGGTAAGTACTTTGGCTTCGGCTGAACTTACCTCACTGCAAGAAGGTCGGGGAGAGTAGGTGCGTAAACGAATCGCTCGGTGTAGTTGACCGGGTGCTAACGGGAAACTAGTCGCTATCGCATAGTAATAGTCATAATTAAAATGCCAGTCGGTTGGCTCAGGTAAGCTTAAGGCGGCTAATGAACATACAAAGATTGTTGTCAGGATGGAGATATGCTGCAGGGGATCAGAGTGTGATTCAAATGCACCTATCCTATTGTAAGTTTAATCAAGTAATAGTAATAGTCATAATTAAAATGCCAGTCGGTTGGCTCAGGTAAGCTTAAGGCGGCTAATGAACATACAAAGATTGTTGTCAGGATGGAGATATGCTGCAGGGGATCAGAGTGTGATTCAAATGCACCTATCCTATTGTAAGTTTAATCAAGTATGGTGGCAAAGCATACATGGTTCAATGAACGACAAATATCCTTATCTTACAAAATTTTACTGATTGAGAGAGCTGTACTGGAGTTACTAGCGCGGATTGATTTCAGGTAAAATGATTAAACCGTTCCTGGGTCGGCTTTAGGTGCTCTCGAGAATATAGATAGATAGATAATGTGTTATCGGGCCATAGAGAACATGCGGAGGCAAGATTCATCTTTGCCCATTGCATTAGCCCATTCATATTTGTAATAAATAGCAAAGAGAAAACCATTACCTTGGCTTGAGATACCTGAGAGGTCGACGGGTGATGCGTTCCTATGTAGGGCGCCTTAGCCTCCCTGTACTTATAATAAATTAAGTTTCCTGATATCACAGTCTCTCAAAAGCTACCTTTCTTCAGTGCTTTATCTCCTAGTATTATTCGCCTGTTATTTGCAAAGCGTTCACAATTGTACAGAAAGTGTTCTGATGTTTCATCATTATCACAATGATCACATTTCTTTTCTTCTTTTATTTTTACCTTATGAAGGTGGTAATTTAACCAACTGTGTCCAGTAATTATTGGAACGCACTGCCGTAGTTTGTCCTTCGAGAGACTTATGAGAAAACTGGCACGTTTATGATCTGGAATACTTATCATGCTCTTCGTCTGCTTGCACGCTAGCTCTTGTGTCCATGTTTTAATAAATTTCCTATGTAGCCATGACTTTATCATTGTAGTCACTTCTGTTCTGGCGATTGGCAAAATAGGTTCAGGCCCAATTGGGCGCTTAGAAGCGCGCGCTCGAGCCAACTCATCAGCCCTTTCATTACCTTCAATGTTACTATGACCAGATACCCACACTAACAATACTTCATTCTGTCTTGTCAATTTTTCCTAACTTGCTTTACATGTCATAACTAGCTTTGACCTAACATGATCTGCGCCGAGTGCCATAATAGCAGCACGGCTGTCTGTAAATACACAAATTTTCATATTACGAACATTTTTATCTACAACATTATCTACACACATCTTTATCGCATAGATCTCCGCTTGAAACACAGTACAGTATTGGCCTAAGGAATAGCTATAGCTCTTCGTTCCTTGCAGGACACCTGCTCCAGCAGATTTAACATCGTTAACCTTCACAAGTGAACCGTCCGTATAACATATAATGGTATTATCCATACTCTTCCTGATACATTCTGTTTCCCTCATCCATCCCTCATGGATGGATGTACTTATCATACGCACAAGCCAGGGAGTAACCGGATTTCAGGCTCCGGCGAAAATCGTGTTCTGGTTGCGGTTCCGGCAAAACGCAAAAATTATACCGGACCCAGAATTCCGGTTTAAACTTCTGTTTGAAATTTTCGGATTTTGGCCTCATTTGTGGTCCAAACATATATATCGAATATATATACAATGATCAAGTTCTAATACAACCAAACAAAAGAAAAGATTAATTCAGCAAATTGCCGTGCGAAACCTAGGTAGGACAAGTAATTTCAGTACGAATTTTTCATCTTAACCCTGCAATTGTAAATTTTGTAACGCAGATTACATTGAAGTAAAGTATCATGTCTGCAACGCAGCCAAAAACAAACTACGTTCTTGGCAATGAACTGTATTTATTGAAACTGTGCGAGCATTATAATAGTTTTCCCCATTTATAGCCGGGGTTATTTTAGGCCCTCCCAGATAGGGGTCAGTAAACGGAAAAATTACTGACCCCTAAGGGGTCAGTAGCAAGGGGTCATTTCGGAAACTATGGGTCAGTAATTTTATAAAAATTAATACAATATATTTTTTCTTTCCGGTGTCCCAACATACCGCTGTGGCGCTGGTTTTTTCAGTTTTGGCCATAATATTTATATATACATGCATATTTTAGGTTTGGTGACCAAAATAATTGATCGTTTCGCCTATGATATGCGTGTATATTGCCAATTTATAGCAATATACACGCGTAGCAATATTTGTATATTGCTACGTATTTCAGACTTACGTTATACAGGTTTTTAAAATCGAAATATTACCGTTTTTACAATTTAACAAATTTTTCAGCCATTTTTTAATTTTCTAGTGACCTCTTAAGGGGTCGATTTTTTGAAAAAAAACGTAAATTTTAAGGGGTCGTTTTTGCGAAAAAGTAGGGGTCGATGTCTAGGGGGAGCTCGCCGGGAGGGGGGAGCCGATCCTTGGGGTCGCCGCCCCCTTTCCCTCCTCTAAAATAACCCCGGCATAGTATTCTAATCAGAAATATGTCATTATCATCTAGGTGATGGACACTGGTTGTCCAACGGTAGCATAAATCATGTCTCTGTCCTATGATCAGAAAATTATAGTTTACTTTCCTTTATTTTCTTTTAGAACTGTAGCCCGCGTGAGCCTAGGTATACCAATGTAATGTGTTTCGTATTACCCAGTAAACCGTTTATTTCGCACATTAACACACAATTTAAAACAATTATACAATTAAAACGGCTGAACCGTACTCACCTAATCATATCTTCTTCTGAGGCCGACTGAGGCCCCGAACTAGCGCACACAGCGCTTTTATAAACTTAGATTGCGGTCCTACTCCTGACTAATTCACTCAAAATCTTCCTAACTTAATAAAATTACATATGAACGATGCCAAATCGTTCTGAATTCCAAGAATTTCGAATTCCCCTCTCTAACGTTCCGCTAAATTTTAACGTTAGAGAATATCTTTTTATAAAAATCCTGGAATTGCTAAGTCAAAACAATTTAGACACGGATCAAGCAAAGCACACTCACAGATCCGCTAATGTAACCCTATTGCTTAAGGCACACAACACTTACACTTAAATCCGATATGTTTCCAACCTATATCTTAGGCTCTCACAAAATCACCTTAAACTCCCTTAAACCTAGCTAATTTTAACAAAACTCCGGCATGTGTGCTGCAATTCTGATACTACAAAACACAATTACAAACACACAATTTCGTAAGAACTTAAAAACACAAATACACACGACATACCACAAAAACACTCACAAATTATACCACAATTAATGTAATACTGGTCGGTATAGCCCAAAAGTATTGAATAAATAAGCCCGTATCAGGGTACTATCCCTTTTTGGTGACCTAAGGCAAAAAACGATTTTAACAGACTCAAAAATGTCAAAAATTACTAAAACCCATTAAGGACAAAAGTTTACCCTAACTGGGGTTTGAACCAGCATCCTCTCGATCCCCGGCTCAGCGCTCTAACCCGTAAGACACCCAACCTCTGGGACTAAGCTTTGCTTACATGAATAATAGCCGCGCTGGCAGCTTTTACAAACAGCAACCAACAACAGTGCTAATGAACTGTAACTAAAGAAAACACAACCAAGAAACGACACCGCGTACAACACCCAAAGGCGAGCGAATTGTTTTCAACTTTGGTCAGACTGCGAAGTTAGGTTGAAAAGTAAATAAATTAGGTTCAACTTAGGTTAAATAGGCGCATTTAGCGTACAGTGTTACTAGTTGATAAACAAATATTTTATAAGTTATTGCCAATAATTTGGTTTTTCCGAGGGGCAGCGTGTGAGCACCTGGGACAGGAGGGGCAATGTTCGTCGGAATGCGAGAAATTATCTTGTAATGCTAATTATTAAATTGCTGTGACCAAAACTAAGCCAAAAATGTCCATATGGGACAACAGTATATAATGGGGCGATATGGCGCACTTAAGGAGGGGGCGTGTACTGTCACATATGCCCCTCAAAAGTTTCCACATAAATTCGCAGTAATATACCCAAATAAGTTAACCAAGTACAGTATAACGCGGCATATACTCAAGTTACATATAGCACGCACATTATAAAGTAATGTTTCATATATTTTCATCGTTTTTTCCATAAGCATCAAATTTTATCAAATTTAGCGTTCTCTTTATTGTTCATCGATCCTTGCCATCCGCACTTTTAACTTGATCCACGCCTAATTGCCACGCCCCAAGCAGCAGAATTATTACAATTTGCCCCTTGCACCCAACAGTAGCAAATTAATCTCCGATAATGTTTTTCGACCCGCGGTAATCATAACGTCCAGCACACCCAATAACCATAAAGTTGCACGCACCCGATAGTGATAATGTTCCGCCCGCCCCCCCGCATAACCTTAACGTCGCGCGGAACAATAATTGAACTTTGCACAAACCGGACAACATAATGTTCACCGTACAGGGTAGCCATACGAATTGATACCGATACCCATCATGAATTTGAACTTTGTACGCCGGTTGCAAAACGAATCGGGGAAATTGTGGTATACGCGTCCAAAAGGGGGAGAATAGTTGTGTAAATTCGAAATATTGATATTAATATTTATTAATATTAAATATTAGAATGATTGTTCTAATTAATTACGGGACCGAAACGGATGACAGGATGCTTCGGGAGATTCTTATTGTGTTCTGTCGTACTACTAACCAACATATAACAAATACAAATTACACATATATCTATGCAATTCTTAGTTCTCACACCTCTATGCAGTATAATTTTTTCTAAATTTCTCAGGTTTGGAAGACTTCAAAGTCTAAAATGCTTATAATATTTCGTGTCCTTAAGGTGCACAAATTTTCTCAGTTATAGAGGCCCGAGAATATGTAATATACATGCACATGATAACTTTGCAAATACAATCGCATTCATACATCAATCAAATATAGTTAAACAAGGATTTTTATATTTGAGCACAGAACAAATCCTAATTCATACATACATTCGTTAAGTACATACTTCACAGGATTAACCAACTATTTTCCACAGGAAACGTACATTTCACTCAATACAACTTAACAGGGGGCATTTATATCATTTTTCCGGTAAAATATACCTTAAATTAGCTAAAATACATACGTATATACAAATGTACTCTTGATTGTCATATAAACATGCACAAATCTCTATTTTTTGATAACTTTACCTTAGTTTAGGTAGTCGTCCCTTTAAAAATTCAAAAATTCTTATTTACGAGCTGTTTACCGCTTCTTTATACTATTAATAATTATTCTCATCAGTTACACCTTAAATATTCCCCTAAGTCCTCCTTAAGCGTTTCACTCAGCCTTAGCAAACTAAACGTAACACTTATTAGACTGACATTTTACTTAGCCGATGTTGTGTAACTACCATATAGAAAAATTCTGTTTTCGAGAGTCATGTAGCTCAGCGGTGTGACTCTCGTCCTCCACGCGGAAGGTGACTGGTTCGAACCTCGGTTGCTGCAAGCTTTTTCTTCAGTAGGAACGCAAGCTGAACCTGAAAATGAGCCAGTAGGAACACAAGCTGACCCTGAAGATGAGCAGTTCATGTTCAAGGTACCATCCCAAATTGAATGGATTTCCCAAAGGAACACTTCGAATAGTCCAATCCTGGCATGGAAGACCAATGATAGAAAGTTAGGACTGGGACAGAATATTTTCGATTTTTCTACTCGGACTCAGGGATCGAACCAGGCACCTCCCGGTTGCGAATTTAACGTCGTAACCACTGCGCTACGTTGTAAGGATAGATATAGGGAATGGATTCTAAGGATCCCCTTTCGTATTTCCTGTTTTAATCCTATTTGGTATGCTTTTAGCAAAATTTTACCTAGCTTATATACGATATTACTGAGTACACCCAACCTTGAATTATAGGTTCATAGTATTTGTGAACAAAATACAAATTAGCTATCACACCTTTGTGAGTTTTCCATTACAAATTACTTACCATACCTTTGTGAGTGCTAATCCATTGGGATATTCCCGCGTGAGTTTTCATGTTAAAATACCATTGTAATAACATATCATCAATACAGCCAATACTGTGATACCAGAGTTTTAGAAGTAGTTTAAGCCCTAGTACAATATTCCATATAAAACCGCTATCCTACCGAAAGTTACATTGTAGAAATAAGTGTTGTACAGAATCGTGTACGAGGTTAACGCAATAAACAATATTATGCTCAATAAATTCTTGAATTTTGTCGAAAATTCAATCGTATCAAAATAATACTTACCAAAATTCGATTTAATTACTATATACCGACCTTTAACCGCAATCTTCCCTGCCACTTTGTTCCCGCAGCACGTACATCTCGCTGGCCATCATCAGTAGCATCGAAGGATTCGCAACTCTTTGAGTTTCGTCGAAAACTACCAACATCAGATGGCAGTTCGTTTTTGTTATTCGATCCATAGTTTCGTTCGCCTATTTGTTTCATTACTGTTATTCGTTGAATCTGAAATATAAATAATATCGTTAGCTTCACTTCTCAACGTCGCTTCGTCTAAACCTAGACTCAGTTCATTCAAGTCCGGTTTATCCTGTTCCATCTCACCATTCAATACCAGAGGAGTATTTGGTACATCTGATCCATAATATGGTTTGCAAAAATTAACGTGTACTATTTTATCGGGTTTGGTCCCTTTGCATGGCCTTAGCCTATCATTTACTTCACTTGTAAACTCAATGATTCTATATGGTCCGTACCACAAGGGCATAGCTTTGGAATCTTACCTTTCTTGACCGTTGGACAATAGTACCATACCTTTTGTCCAACGGCGAATTTACATTCCGTCGCCGACTTGTAATACTCACGTTGTTTCCGCTGAGCTCTATCGATATTTTCCTTAGCTAGTCTTCGAGCAATCTCAAATCCTATAACCATTTTCTCTCGATATCCCTCCATAGTATCTATGGAAACCGCGTCAAAACTACCCATTCCTACCTCAACTCCAAACCGCGGATCTCGTCCATAAAGCATAAAAAATGTAGTTTCTTTTGTCGACTCATGTGCAACAGTCCTGTGCGAAAACAAAACAAAGTTGAGATAAAGGCCCCAATCTGTATGGGCTGAATTTACATAGTGCGACAACATAGACACTAGCGTCTTATTTAACCGTTCACACTGCCCATCTGGCGAAGACTTATACGGCGATGTGTTTAATTTTCTAGTGTTCGTGAAATGGCAAATCCAATATACCAGCTCACTCATACAGTTGGAACCCCTATCTGATAACAACTTGGATGGGGCACCGTAGCGACATATAATCTCCACAACGAGGAGCCTAGCGATGGTATCACTTGCGATATCGGGCACGGCCATCGCTTCCACCCATTTTGTCAATTATTCAGTAAAAACCACGATGTACTTGCTGCCCCTCTCTGTTTGTCTTAGAGGTCCAACACAATCGATTGCTACGATATCAAACGGTTTATTTGTAACCGGGTATGATTGAAGTAAAGCTTTCATTTTCTTTGGAGGGTCCTTTTTAGTCGCACAAGACATGCAGGATTGACACCAATTTTTATTATCTGAATGTATGGAATTCCAATAAAACCTTTCCCGAATTTTCGCGAAAGTACGGTCAAAACCCATATGACCTCCACCAGGTATATCATCATGCAAAGCTTCAATTATTTCCATTCTCAGGACAGCTGGCACTGCTAACCGATAACATGTTTTTACTCTACGGTTTGGTCGTTTTTGTTCCCATATATTATACAAAATTCCATTAATCAAAACAAAATTCACATACCTTCGCTCCTCTTGCTTACCATCTTTACTGTCATCGCCTTCCAAGTAACATATCACGGGTTGAAGCTCGTTGTCTAGCCACTGCAAATTACGGAGATTATTATTGGCGCCAGCTCGCTCAGGTTGTCATTGAGCGGAGCTCGGCGAAGCCGAGCGAAGCGTTTTTATTTTCTGTCTGGGAGTAAAAAGGTCAATGTCCGTCCGTTCGTTCGGTCCGACGGATCTCAAGAACCACTGACCGAATTTAAAAAAAACTTTTTTTTGTTTGAAAGCCTATCATGTCAGAGTGTGCATCTGATTTTGGGATTAAAAAATTTTGAGTGGTTAATTAGTAATTAGCTAATTAGTTAATTTTATGCAGCTAAAATAGAGAATTTTGCAATATTTGTGTTATTTATTGAAATAGAATCGTTTCGATCAAACCATTATAGGGTTTTTGGGTCGAAGAATTCAAATATAATATTTTTACCAAGGATAAAGCCCTATGCCGTATGCAGTGTAGTTACAAGAACATAAAATTGAGTACATTCGTAATGCCACAGCCCAAGCTCCGCTCACAAATGTAGTTCCACTACCGACTAGTCTGTATTATCATTGTGGGTTTCGTCTGAAATATTTACATTTAAATAATTAACATCAGTTTCTTTTGGGAACCACAATTGTTCATAATCATCCTGGTCATCGATACTGCACTGACCCACCGGCATTTTAGACAAGGCGTCGCCGTTTGAATTGAGTTTACCCGGTCGATGTTCGACATCAAACTCAAATTCAGATGGCAAGAGTGACCACCTTATAAACATCCGTTCTCCTCCTTAGTGCTCATCAACTATTTTAGGGCAGAGTGATCGGTGACTATTTTAAATTTTCGACAGAATAAATAATGTCTAAAGTATTTTACTACCCACACAACGGCAAGGCCCTCTTTCTCAGTAATAGCACAATTTTTCTCAGCTGGCGCTAGATTCCGGGAAGCATAACATGCTCGGCTTCATTGTCTGCCTGAGATAACACGACACCCAAACCTTCGTTACTCGCATCCGTTATCAAAACAAACGGCTTCGCGAAATCAGGACATTTTAAAACAGGGTATTTAATTAAACAAGATTTTAAAGTTTCGAACGCTAGTTGGCAATCTGGCGTCCATACGAAGTACACTTCTTTTTTCAGGAGTCTATTTAACGATATCGCAATTATGGCAAAATCTTATAAATCGTCTATAGTAGGAATTTAATCCTAAAAATCCTCTTACCTCCTTGACATTCTTTGGTATCGGGTACTCCTTTACTGACTTCACCTTTTCTTCATCCGGTTCGATGCCGTCACCTGAGATAACGTGTCCTAGAAACTTTCGTCTTGCCAAAGCAACATTTCTTTGGTTGCAATTTCATGTTGCCTTGTTCAAGACGACCAAACACTTCCGCCAAATCCTGTAAATGTTGTTCAAATGAGGAAGAATATATAAGAATATCATCTATATACGAAAGTACCTTATCTTCCAGTGCAGATAAAAGAAATTTAATTGCTATCATAAATGAGCTTGGAGCACACTTCAAACCGAAGGGCATGACATTGAATTCGAATAAACCATTATCAGTGATAAATGCAGTCTTTTCTTTATCCTCTTCGTCCAATTCCATCTGCCAATAACCACTAGTCAAGTCTACCGTTGAAAAGTATTTTGCTCCATATAATTTGTCCAGGCAATCACTAATCCTTGGTATCGGAAAGACACCTGACTTGGTAACCGCGTTGAGTTTACGGAAGTCCACACAAAGTCTATTTTCCCCAGACTTTTTACGCACCACGACAACGGGTGACACCCACGGTGAAGCTGATAGTCTAATTATGCCGTACTTTTCTATGTTAGCTAGCTGATTTTGGATATCCTCTCGCGCTACTTGCAGTATGCGGTAAGGTCTCTGACAGATTGGAGAACTGTAACCACTGTTTATAGAATGCTTTATAAATTTTAGTTTCCCTAAATCATAGTCAAATAGTGGAAATACTGGAATATGTGAATTTAAAAACCTTATTAACCGACAGTTTTGACATTCGCTTAAATCGGAGTCGGGTAGCGTGAGGTTGGGAATTGTAATTTCAGTTTCCGAAATTGGATTTTGTTCATGGGTTCACTTCCAAATCAGCGGTAGTTACTTGGTTACTTAAGCGTATTTTTGAACCGTTTCTACTCCAATATGTCATTACAACGGTGACTTCATCCTCTCTGGGATCCTCAGGTACCACAAGCTGACATAACAATGTCTGTCGTGGATTTGAATTACTGCTACCTTGCATTATTCTATTTGCTAACCTGTCATTTTGCTCCCGTAACTTTCTACCTCCGATCTCCAATCCACCGATTGTGCCGCCGTTTGTTGTAGTTGCCCAGTTTGAATTTCTTCCTTCCATGCTTGCGATTCAAACGTTGGTACTTTGTGGCATCTATTTAACTGCGGGGTTTGTGTTGATGCCCCGGGACTAGGCTGCGGTAAGCGCCCTTGGTCCTGAGGGCCCCAAGGTTGCCAAAAGTTTTGAGGGGTCCTATTAGGCGCCCAAGAGTTATTTTGATAGTTTCTTTTGAAAAATGCTGGTCTTCTCTGGGGACAGTTAAACTTGATGTGACATGGTATTCGGCAATAGTCTCATATTTTACGACCATCAGCAGTCATCCTATTTCTATAATTATCGGAATTAATGTTCCTATTAAATTTGCCGTGTTCAGATGTTGTCTTACTATTTGTAACAAGTTCTATTAACTCCTTATTCAACTTTAAGATGTCCTCCGTTTTCTGCTCAAGTCCACTTGAAACACGCCTCTCCACATTAGCAGCTAACTTTTCAGTATTGTAGGTCGCCAACTCAAACGAGCCTTCCAGTTTCTCACAGCATTCCTGCTCACAAGCACGAGCAATCGCCGCTTGGAACGTGGCAGGACTCAATGTCATAACGAACCTCTTAATGGAACTTTTGAGACCGTTGAAAAGGTTGTCCAGTGCTATTCGCTCTCTACTGTCAGTATCTAATGTCGGGTATGCTTTGCGAATCAGACGTTCTATGTCCCTAGCGTAGATCTCAACAGGCTCCCTGGCCCCTGTGCTCTGGTTCGTAGCTGGATGCTGTACTGGTTCGTTATTTCCTTCAGTATCAACAATTCCTTAAGAGACTTTCTCACGAAATCATAACTTTTCTGAAGTCCAGTGGGAAGAGAATCCCATTTTCTCGCCGCCTCATCTCGCAAATATCCTGGTAACAGGCGGGCCATGTCAAGTTCATTCCATTCATTGGCTAGTGCTACACGTTCGAAGTGCCTAACCAATCTTCAAAATCATTCCCAAAATTGCCGTGATATAGTGGAACATTTTTAATTTCAATGGCTCGACGTTCATAGTATGCCGGTGCCATTTGGTTACCGGCTGCCGATGCAGCCAATGTGTCATTCCCGCTTATGCTCATGCTCAATGTCTCGTTTTTCTTGGTTTGTGCCTTTGCTCACGCGATCCACCAGTATATCCTATAAAATTTCTCGATGAAGTCTTCAGAAGTATTTAAATTATCCTTAGGCTCCAGTTTTGCACAAACTAGCAGTGGTTTGTACTTAACTTCCGATTATAAACGTGAGAGTTAAACAAAACTTTTAGTAGTAAATTGCCTAACAATAGCTTTGCTACTGTAGGCTTAAGTTCGTTTTAATTTCGATCCAGGCTTGCGGCACCAAAATGTAGCCCGCGTGAGCCTAGGTAAACCAATGTAATGTGTTTCGTATTACCCAGTAAACCGTTTATTTCACACATTAGCACATAATTTAAAACAATTATACAATTAAAACGGCTGAACTGTACTCACCTAATCATATCTTCTTCTGAGGCCGACTGAGGCCCCGAACTAGCTCGCACAGCGCTTTTATAAGCTTAGATCCCGGCCCTACTCCTGACTAACTCACTCAAAATCTCCCCAACTTAATAAAATTACATATGAACGATGCCAAATCGTTCTGAATTTCAAGAATTTCGAAATCTCCTCTCTAACGTTCCGCTAAATTTTAACGTTAGAGAATATCTTTTTATAAAATTCCTGGAATTGCTAAGTCAAAACAATTTAGACATTTATCAAGCACAAACACATTCATAGATCCGCTAATATAGCCCTAGTGCTTAAGGCACACAACACTTACACACTCAAATCCGATATGTTTCCAACCTATATCTTAGGCTCTCACAAAAATCATCTTAAACTCCCTTAAACCTACCTAATTTTAACAAAACTCCGGCATGTGTGCTGCAATTGTGACACTACAAAACAAAATTACAAATACACAATTTCGTAAGAACTTAAAAACACAAATACGCACGACATACCACAGATACACACACAAATTATACCACAATTAATGTAATACTGGTTAAAATGTGGTCTTTATAGCCCAAAAGTATTGAATAAATAATCCCGTGTCAAGGGTACTATCCATTTTTGGTGACCTAAGGCAAAAAGGATTTTAACAGCCCCAAAAATCTCAAAAATTACCAAAACCCATTAAGAACAAAAGTTTACCCTAACTGGGGTTTGAACCAGCAACCTCTCGGTCCCCGGCTCAACGCTCTAACCAGTGAAACACCCAACCTCTGAGACTAAGCGTTGCTTACATGATTAATAGCCGCGCTGACAGCTTTTACAAACAGCAACCAACAACAGTGCTAATGAACTGTAAATAAAGAAAACACAACCAAGAAACGACACCGCGCACAACACGCAAGTGCTAGCGATACAATTTGCGCAGCGAATTGTTTTCAACTTTGGTCAGACTGTGAAGTTAGATTGAAAAGTAAATAAATTAGGTACAACTTAGGTTAAATAAGCGCATTTAGCGTACAGTGCTACTAGTTGATAAACAAATATTTTATAAGTTATTGCCAATAATTTGGTTTTTCTGAGGGGCAGCGTGTGAGCACCTGGGACAAGGGGGGGCGATGTGCGCCGGAATGCGAGAAATTATCTTGTAATGCTAATTGTTAAATTGCTGTTACCAAAACTAAGCCAAAAATTTCCATATGGGACAACAGTATATAATGGGGCGATATGGCACATATAAGAAGGGTGGGGACGTGTACTGTCACAGAACCAAATATACCAATAATTTGAAGTTTCCTACAGAATAACATAACATTCGTATGTGTAGTAAATGGAGGCGATTGGAGACAGAGCGAAAGTGTTTAGTCTACGCTCCATGCAAGGATATTTAGTTACAAGCACATTAAGTTTGACGCAATTTACACAAGGCTGTATAGTGGAAGGCATTGTTTGCTCTGGGGGTCCAAGACCAACATATTGATCGATAAATAAACGTTATTTGCTTCTTCAATTTCTAAAGTTCCAGAGATTCAATAATGTCATCGCGATACATTTAGTTTAATGTAGAAAATTTTTTAATACATTTTAAATCCACTGTACCTTCAAATCTTCCTTCAGCTGTTTTACTGTATATAAGTTTCAAAGACCAGGATTCGGATCCTGTTTAAATGGATGGTTTCGGTTATACCCTGGCACAAGTATATATATACATTCGCAAATCGTTCAGGGAAGTTTTAAACGGCAATATGGGGTTGGCGATCTCTTTTACCTTGGCTCGACTCAGGCTTATCCGATGATCAGTTCATCTCTGCTTAACATACCTAGTGTGACTGGCTAAGCGTGCCGGTACGGCAAAAGTTCACCACAAATGACCAAGAACAAAGATGGGATTACCGACCTGGAGGGAACATGAAAAGTGAAAGGTGGATTTGACGTTTACTAAGAGTCATTGCAGCGGGGGTCACGAATGGGATAGCGTTCGGTAACATCCTTGCTTGACACGTATACAAATGAGAAAGAAATGTATAAACCTATATGTAAGCTTCGATGCTTAAACTCTGTTCAATGGTAATTCAGCAATATACTATTCACGGCCGTTTCAATGGGTAAACTGGTGAATCACTGCAAACGAAGGGCGCACAGTTAGGATGTCTTATATTCTGGTCTTGGGGGTCCCGGTAAAGGTATATTGGGACTGGATTTCCAATTTATAAGAGTTTCCTATAGTAATGTTCCTAAGAAATATTTCCACTCATTTTGTACATAATGCCTAGCTTATCAAACGTGGGGAAATTGATGTTTAATTTTTATCAGCGAATTTGCGTAAATTTGTACAATTCTAACGAGACATTGGGTCGAGCCGGATCCAGGGAAGCTAACTAAATTGAACATTTTGAACCAACTGGAGGTTCGTACGAGATTAGAGTGCTAGGTTCGCTTCAGGGGTACGGTTTTCATGGTTCCTAACAAAAAGGATAGGTTCTCGCAGAATGCTGCCAGAATGCTAAGGGGTACTATAATGAGTATAATTTAATAAATATATCAGCCTTTTCTCGGGCTGTCCTTTTTTGTCCCAACGAAAGAGAATGGAGAAAACGGTCGGAGCTTTGTTACTTTTTACCGATCTGGGTCTAATTTTGATTACGACATTTCAGAGACACAACAGCAACGCCGCTGCGTCGCTTCTTAAAAAGAGTTCTAGGGTCTTATAATCCTAAATCATCGTATGGCACAGATAATAGCGATAATTTCAATCACGACTATGGTACAAATTAGTGGTTCGGGTAACTAAATTTCCTTTAAAACTAAAGCCTTGTTAAGTCTTAATGTTACCAAGTCCACAATTTTACGCTTATCAATAGTAAGTTTCCTTCTCGTTCCTCTACGCAGATAGTAAAATAGAATTTCGAGTTATCCTTGGGCTTGTATTTAATTTCAAGCTGCAATTTGACTCTGGAATAAGGTGCCAATATTGGTGGTCTTATACAAAATTACAAGTAATCGTTAATGTTGTTTGGCAACAATTAGTTAAGGGTCAGATGCTTTGTCTCAGCCCTTAGCTCCTATTATTAGGGTTCAATCTAAAGTTCATGTCGGTATGTAACTCAATATCTGATTAGTTTAACCTAGAGAAATTTTGGGGCACTTACGGATCGTATTGATCCCCAGGCTCATGACTGTACTATGTTCAAATTGTCCGTCCAACTTCGTAAAAAAGATGTTCGCACTACCACAATTATTGGCGGCCCAGTGCGGAAACGATATATACGGTCGTCAAAAATTGTACCTTTGGTTCGTCCTATGTGTGATTTCATAAACTAACTACTGCTCACTCGAAAATGAGGAGCGCTACGGTTGAGCTCGCGAACGGACCATTGCCAAAGTAATGAGCCACCTTGGGGTTATCCCCATTTACCAAGGGCTTGACCGGATTCAGTTGCTTAACCTACTTATTTGGATCCTAATCATTTATATGTCCAAACGATATTTCTCAAACCGAATTAGTTTGCTATTTTAACTGGGAATGGTTCCAATTTATTCAAAGGGAATCGCTGAGACGCGATGGTACCAGTGTAGTACGTGCATTCTCCACGCGCATTCTCCTAAGCTGACGAACCACCCTTTAGGGGAATCCCTATGCAGCATTTTGAGCAGGTTCTCTCAGTAGTTTTACGTAAAAAAATTGTATAAATATATCATACTATGTATGAATTAATGTCATTTTCATTGTCGGGCAGGAATTAAAATGTTGCTCAGGTGGCTAATATTTAATAAGGGTTAATCTTATAGATGGCAACGACTCGTAGGCGGTCGGCATCTGTCACAGAGTAATTTCTGTTGCGTGATGTGTCAAAATGACGCTCTGTCAGTGTCTTATTCTTATAAAATTTTGCCATGCTTTCGAAGTTTCCAATGGCTGGAGTGGCGTTATTCCACGAAAACTAATATCCATTACAATCGCAAGGAATTCTCCCTATCGAATCCAGCTCAAATTGTAATTCCTTCCAAACCATGGACTTGTCCTCTATTTTGAAACTGTCCTCTATTGTCCTCAATTTTGGGTGTTTCTCCTCTAATTCGAGTTGAGGTCAAACAAATTTTTTTCGACCGATAATTCGTGACCATAAATAGCGTCGCAGCCTGTAGTTATATGTCACTTACTGTTTGGCTGTTAATATTCTGCTAGTATTATGTAGATTGTAGAAGTCTTTGTGCTTGGCACCAGCCCCAGCAAAAATTCCGAACCGCGCCACCATTAGTATTGATACCTTAATTTGCCGCATGGGCATAGCATGTATTGATTACGAAGAATACTTACGCTATGAGCAACTGTTATATTCTGGCTAGTCCAAACTTCGGAAATTATAGCCGGGGGGTACCTCCGTCTTGCCGGGGTGGGGGGCGGGCAGCCGAAAATGCCGGGGCCCTCTTCCCACTTGGATTAGCCAGAGATTACTTGCAGTGTAATCATTTCTGGACCCTAAATAAATGGAAACAAGCAATCGTTTTACGTGCAACGCTTGTGGCGCTTGTTGGCGGATAACTCATCTGCTTGGAGCTTTGCGTAGTCTTAGATGAACATGAACTTAGATGCTTGGTATTTAATTTTCTGATGTGGACTGCAATATTACAAGCTCGGTTTTTATCGCTCACGGTTTGCCCTGGGTCAAGCGAAACACTGTCGCTTCTACAAGAGATCTAGTGTTTTGTCGATCTTTATGTTAGCTAAGCTAAAGCTTGATGATAGGATCAGCCAGGATCAGACATTCTCCCGGGCTATCAAGTTACAACCACAGGCATAAATCACTGTGATATGGAATGACTTATCTATTTTGGCTTCAATTCTCTGCAATTAAATTTGTCTAGTAGTCAGTCAAATTATATGTACCATTTCGGTTTATGATCGAGCGTATAATGTTGATTCCATTTCAACTATATAATTATAAAGTATATGGTCATCTGCTTGCCGACAGATACTGCTTATTCGTCGGATTGGGAGCAGCTGACGATTAGCAGCATTTCTAATTCAACTTGGTTATCTCCTGACCCTTCGAGTTCGGCGTCTGCAAAGTGCAATTTATGCCCCAAATTCTTCCTAGTAAAGTCGCAAGGTTATTCCGCTGTCAAATAGCATGCGCAGAGTGCGAGATACATTGACATGATTAAATCACAAAAGGGTCAGACTCACTTCTGCATCGCACCAGATTCGAGATTGACATCGTCGGCCTTGGCTCTCGCAGACAAGGTTGCTAAGGCTGAGGTTCTGAGTTTTTGCGTTACTGCTGCAGCATGAGCCAGTTTAAATTGTCCTCTATTTTTAGATTAAATTGTCCTCTATTTTTTCCTTGGATGCGCACATGCTATGTAGTTCTAAATAAATCGGCGGCTTGGTTTCGACCACGTCACTTAGCGCAACCTAACAAAATGGTGGGGCGAACCAAAAATTTTGAGTTTCTTAAAATTGTGCCAGCATTTCCCTGTGAAAATTTGCACAGAGGCTGGATTTGTCCTGTACACTAGATTTCCGAAGGCCGGGTCACCGGTCCTATCAAAAATGGATTCATCGGGCTATGAACGCCATACCCCACATCTCGCGTCGCGATGTTGCTAAGATTTACTTGTTAAATGTTGCCATTTGCAATCAAATTTATAAAGTCTGGTAAATTTGATATTTGATTTGCAGTGACGGCTTATCGGAGATTGGTGATTCTGATACAGCCATTCTGTACTAATGAAACTCAAAAACAAGAAACGACAGAAATTGTAACTGTGAATCTAAACTCGAAACGGAAGTATAACGGTAAAACTAAACCTATCTGGCTCTACGCCACTGGGTAAATTTATACAAAACCTGAGCGGCTTTTGCACTGCTCGAGTTTAAATTTATTATAAAATTTATTATAAGTTTTTGAATAGCTTTGCGGTGCTCAATAGATCAAATGGAAGGCTTAGTGGGTCTCCATTTGTAAAATACACATCATGAGCATTCATGGACGGAGTTTTGATTTATGGTCAACTGGAATTTTGGGTGGGGGAACCCGTTAAGGTCACCGGGCAAGCGAACTCGGTCGAATCTGTTCAACCGTAATCTAGCAGAGTATCAGCAAAATTCTTGGAGGGAATTTTGCACGAGATAATTTTGTCCATCTCCGGTTTCTATTAAAGGTTCAATGTACAACTCCGTGAATGCAGAGTGAAATAAAATAACTCACATAAAATCGTGAGTTAGGCTGCTTAATCGTGCTCAAGATCAAACGTATTGTCGGTTTATTTCTCAATATATATACATATCAAGAAGTTTTATTTAAGCTCGGTCGACTTATCTAAATTCATTTATCAATATCTTCATTTCCTAACTGCTAATTCGACTCACTAAATCATGTAAAATCATCTTCGCGAGTATCACGGGTTATTTATGGCCTTCACTCATGATCGAGGTGCTATTGACTTCGGCTTGGATGAGAAACTGCCAACGAGTTGGCTGGGGTCAGACCGCCATTATGGCGTTGAACAGGACGGAGAATGCAGGACAGTACGCTGGTGGGCAAACAGCGGCAACGGCTACCAAATTGCGGCTGTAGCAGTGACAAAATCCCAGTTCTGACAAAAGGCTAGAAGACATGATAAATGTCTCCCAGTTCTGACAAAGGCTAGTTTGTGACTCACCAGTTCCTTGCGTTCTCATTTGCACTTACGTACTATCGTAGATTCTCCATTGTCCCACTGCCGTTGCTACACGTCCATTCATGCGAAAGAGCAAAAATCAAAAAACTATTACTAATGACAATGAAAATGTATCGGACCCGGTCTGTAAAACCGTCCAAACTCCGTGCTGCTCAAGTCAGACAGAACCGTAAATTCGAGTCAGGAAGTTTAACCCCTACTGTCTTTCCAATGTCCGACTGATCAGATACAATTTATTTCAGACCGGAGTTCTGGTGTTTTTTGAAAATGTCCAAAAAAGTTTTGATTTGGGACGACTACCGTAAACCGATAGGTGTCCCAGTCTGAAGGATATTTCTTCGGGTAATTAAAATGACTAATGGGTCTATTAAATTTTAATGACCCTGTCTGGCTTTTTGAGACGATTTTCCCCAGTTTTCCAGACACACTAATCGCGCAGATGTCAGCGGTTCTTGAACCCTTCTTATCTCCCAAGTTTCGGACCCAAATTAATCCTAGTTTATGGGTTTTTAATTATAATTTTCTAATTTTAATATTTGTTTCACTAATATACTATCATTAAAGTGCCCATATTGAGTATGGTAAGGCACTAATTATTAGCGGGTTATCGTGATAATGGTTATATAAATATATTCACGAGTATTGTAAACGGATACCACGCTTTTACCCATGTATATATGTCAATGGCTGTGTGCGATTTGCTTCGAAATAAGATCCCATTTTGTCACCGTATTTTGATGCCCTCGGTAGCGATACATATTTTAAAGGGGTTTGAAATCGCCGCCCCAGACTAACAACACGCGTTCAGGCTTGGCGTCGGAGGAGGTCGCAAGCTTTAGTGTGGTTCGCTGACTCAACAAATGTACCGGTGCGACTCGTGCAACGCGTGAATTCGTTATGTCGTTCCCCGCTGCTTCGCGTCCAGCAGACTAAAAATCAAGGTTGAAGTTATTAGCTACGATGAGATGTAAAACGTTTAGGGATTGTCGGATCCTGGTGGGAGCTACTGGGCAAACTTAGTTAACCGATAGTCGCCTTGACACTTCCAGGTGGAACCATGATAGGCAATAGTGGTATGGTCTCTTGGCCCGTGAGCAGGTGACGGAGCCAAGCTCTCTGGGGACCTCAAAGGTAGTACCACGTAGGCTACCTCTGCAACCCGTCCGGCACGACCTGAACGCATCCTGTGAAGCGTTCCTGCGGTTTTTAAGCTCCGTACCCGAAACGGAAAATAAACCCATTACTTTCGCCCTTGAGGTTACGATAGTCGGGGTCGTATGGGCATTGCGTTGGAAGTGCTCAGTACAGCAGAGTCACGTCGATTGCTATTACACATAAAACCCTGATCCGAAATTGAAGGTTGAAATGCATTTTGCACTTATTTTATTTTGAATGCATCTTGTCTTATAATAGCTTTTATGTAGCTTAAAATTCGACAATCATTTCTGGCGACTACTGTATTTTATTTGTAACGAATCCTAATGGAATATTGTCTGTGGTGATGGATAGGGATATTCATATCACATGGCCCCGACAAAGGATGCCGAGGTCGCCAGCATTTCGCAGATCAAGCGCCATTGTTGGCGGTCTTCGGCAGTTGTAAGTATTGCAGCGAATGAATTACGTTTCCAACTGGCTCTTGGGATGTGTCTTAAGAATGATTCTAGATCTCGCTCCGCTTGTCGCTTCCAAGATTCGACCGCTCTGCCTCGAGGACGCTTCCAGCTTGCAGGAGATTCCGAAAGCAGCAAGATTTTTGGCCACCGGCTTTGCGGCATTCGAAGAATGTGGCCAAGAAGTGATGTCCTTGAATGTACCACATATTGCCGCGCATTAAGTTGATGTTGGCATCGTTGTTTGAACGAGATGTTGGTGTGGTGATCAAACTTAGTGATGCCCAGTATCCGGCGCCGGCAGAAATTTTCAAAGACATCAATGCTGTCGGATTCTGCGCTTCTGATGTTCCACCTGCCGGTTCCGTAGTATAAAATTGGGCGCACCACCGTATTGTAGATTTTCAGCTTGGTGTTCAGCGTTATATCTGACGAACTCCAGAGCCTCCAAAGTCGGCAAAACATTGATCTTGCTTTGGTAATGCGCTGGGTTATTTGTGCTTCGTAATTGCCGCTTGGCGATAAGCAGCTTCCAAGGTAATTGAAGCACTGCACCTCTTCTAGTGGTTGCCCGTTGAGTACAATGTTCGCATCGCCAGAAGAGCAGCAACGAGTTACCTTAGTTTTGGAGGTACTGATGACAAGGCCTATTTTCGACGCTGTGCTCGATATTCTGTTTAGCAGATCTTGCATTTGTTCAGGCGATTCTGCAACGATGGAAATGTCGTCAGCGTAGGCAGCGTCAGTAAACCTACGGTTGTTGCTACTGAATATGACGCCATCATCTGGTTCTAAAGATGATTCTAGTACCCAATCGACCGCAAAGTTGAACAATGTAGGTGACAGAATAGAGCCTTGTCGAACACCAGAGGCGATGGAGAAGCTGGTTGAAAGTTCGTCATCAATTCTTACGCGGCATAGCGATAGCTCGTATAGTAGTTTGATTAGACGAAGCAGCTTTTCCGGCATGCCGTCCAAAGCAATAATGTCGTAAAGTTATTGCCGATGGACCGAATCGAACGCTGCTTTGAAATCAATAAACACAGTAATTGTCGGCTGTCGGAATTCATGGCGTGAGAAGCTGGTTGAAAGTTCGTCATCAATTCTTACGCGGCATAGCGATAGCTCGTATAGTAGTTTGATTAGACGAAGCAGCTTTTCCGGCATGCCGTCCAAAGCAATAATGTCGTAAAGTTATTGCCGATGGACCGAATCGAACGCTGCTTTGAAATCAATAAACACAGTAATTGTCGGCTGTCGGAATTCATGGCGTGTTTGCAGAAGCGTACGCATGCTAAAGATTTGATCTACTGTGGAACGGCCTGCACTAAACCCGCATTGCTCTTCTCGAGTCAGTGTGCTACGCTGTTGCAAGAGTCGATTTGCTATGATTGCTTCAATTATTTTGAAGCCAATATCCAAAAAGTGATATGCCACGATAGTTATTGCAGCTGGATTTTTCACCTTTTTTAAAGAATGGAAAAACAATCCCCGTTATCCAGCACTGCGGGATCTGTTCGCCCATAAAAATGGTGAGACGTTGTACAGCGTCGTTGCTTAGGTTCATGAAGCATTCTGGTGGGATGCCGTCTTCACTTGCAGCTCGCCCATGTTTCAGACAATTGATAGCTTTCTGGGCCTCCGTTTCGGATGGAGCGTGGCGTGCAGCTTCGCAGTCGTAGAACCGTTTGAATGACATCGCGGCCAGTGACGCCGGGTGAGTTGGAGGGTTGTTGTTCAGCAGTTGATGGAAGTGCATGCGCTGTAAATTCAACTTTCCAGATGTTGTTACGATGGGTTTGCCATTGTTGTCGCGTTGTTCATGCCGAGGATTATAGCATTTTCTAGCGAGGCGATAAAGCGACTTCATGTCTCGGCTATTCTTGAGTAAAACTTTTCTTCCTCCTTTTTTAAACTGCAGTTTAACGTGCGCCGCAAAATTGATTGCAGCGGTTTGTCAGCCGGACGATGGGTTTTTGCCAATGTTACTGCAGCATTCGTCGAAGTTTCGCTCATGAAATGCACTTTTCATGCTTTTGATGTCTTAGAATTTTCTGCGACATGACATCTGAGATGGTTGTTTTAATGTTATTCCATTCATCGTCAATGGTATTGCCTTGCTCAAGCACACTGAATCGATCGTTCACTTCTAGCTTGAGCATTTCTTTTATTTCTGCAACGTGCCAATTGATTCTAGGAACTTTTGTATGTCTGTCATAAAAGTCGCATTTCAGCTTTGCCTTTAGACAATGATCGCGTGATCGCTGGGTAGATAATTTCCCCAGAAAGACCGGCATACTCGGGCAGCTGCTTTCCACTTTTGTGGAATGAGAAAGTGATCAAGTTGGTATTGTTTATTTGATGGGGATCGCCATGACATCCTATGTCGCTTCTTGTGCTTGAAGTTGGAGTTGGCTACAAACAGTGACGCATATTCGATGATAGAGAGACGCCTTGTTCCATTGTCGCAACGATGGTTACCGACTGTGGGATTTCCTATAGCACGCTCTTCGCCGACTAAGCGATTGCCAAGTTGAGCTTTGAAATCTCCAGCGGTTAGAAAAATGTCGCGGCTGGACGTATTGAGAATTGCATTTAGCAGCTCATCAAAGAAGCTGTCTTTCGTGAACGGAATGTGCATTAGTCGGGGCGTACGCGCAAATAAGAGTGATATTGGCTGGCTTTCCCGCGAAGCTTGCTACAGCAATTCTATTTGATACCGGTTTCCATGAAAGCAGATTCTGTTCGAGTTGATGCTTAAATGCGATCTCGACACCATGCTGCCCGCTGTTATCGCAGAGAACAAGCATTTGTATTTGCCTGTCGAGTGTTCTACAGTGACCATACCAGTTGTAGTTGGTGTTCTATTTTCCTGCATTAGGCATACGTCGATGTCCAGCTTGGCGAGTGATGTACCGAGAAGATCAAGTTTGCCAGTTGGGACAATTGTTCT
Organism: Trileptium ribeirensis; assembly: GCA_030248225.1. Classification (NCBI taxonomy): domain Eukaryota; kingdom Metazoa; phylum Nematoda; class Enoplea; order Enoplida; family Thoracostomopsidae; genus Trileptium; species Trileptium ribeirensis. Next base: position 53,527 of record JASANE010012609.1, read on the forward strand.
TACGTTCCAGCTGCCAATGCGCAGGGGAAGCTTTGCAATTTTGTGTTTGTGGGCTGCCAGTCGCCTACTTGTCACGCCGTCAGCAGCATCCCGGCGCGCGTCGTTTGCCCAGGACGCGGTAGCATTATGTGAATAATGTTGGATTAGATTCATGTTGGTTTCCGGGAGTTTAACGAGGGGTTCCAGTCCCTCAACCTGCAGCGATCCTACAGGAGATGAGAAGCTCTGATTGTGATCGAAGGATACCTTGCAGACGTCACAAACGGTGTAGGTAATGAGGAGCCGCAAGATGCTAGGCAGACGCTTTCACTACCCGGACAAACAATCGCTATTTGTAACCGAATATGCTGTTACGATGTCGATGCTGGAAATGCTATTTGCCCATAGCAGGAGACTTTTTGTTCGTGGTTTGTCGCCCACATAGTCCTGGGTGTAGGTTTTAAGGCGCCTACAGATCGCCTTCGCTAACCGCTTGCCACCAGGACATTGCTTGGCACTTTATAGGATCGAGGGCTGGACGACCCCGGCCCACAAAGTTCCTCCAATGGTGGCCATGGCTCTTGTTTTAGCCAGAGCATGCACACTTCTCTCTGCTGAGTGTTATCCTCGAAGGAGTACCACTACGCGCAGACCCTTGGGACAGCATCCTGGGAAGACGCTGGCACTAGACGAACTAATGTCCAACTCGGGTCCAATTCGTATATCCGCATACAGTTCCATATCATCGGGATAATTCTGACATCTGGATACCCCAACGTTGCGTTCGTGACAAGTTGCAAAATTTTAATAGTAGGGAATAACAAAACCTTGATCAACAAGCCGAAACGACAGTGTTTACAGATATGTTTATCACGTGCCAGTCTGCGGAGAGATTTTTGTCGTTATATCTACGTACATGGCTTTAGGCGATCAAATTTATTGAATACTGTATTTGCCTTAGACCACAGAGACGAAGTCACTTTGTTTTATCGTCTCGGATTATTAGTCATTTGGAAACCCAATATACCTAATTTTCAAAACTGTATAGATTGTTTTTTGGCTGCTCTTCAGCGTTATGGCTGACCATCTCATACTGGCCGGACGGTATTCGGCAGGAAGGAATCACGCTAACATTGGGACTATAGATATAGGCGCAATTTTGGCTTTGAATTAATTGGCGAGTTCGTAAGTGAGGAAAGTAAGGCTCCACCAATGAATGTATCGGTCTCCCAGCGGTGTGGTTACCTTTTCGCAAAAGTTGGGCGAGTTTTCTAAGGTATACGTGGTTGTCCCTTTACTATAGTTAAAGTAGTGAGGTTTGTATTTACCTGTCAAAGTTTTCAGAATGTGTCCTTAATATCAAGTGTGTTTCTTTAGAGCCATAGTGACGATTTGGCCCATAAAACAAACAGGGTTGAAATCAAGCTGGTCAAACATGACGAGACTGATAACCAAACCGAATTTAAGTGAGTGTTACAGTTAGGGCGTTCGCAGGAGCTAATGAAGGCTAAGGTAGCTAAATCATAGCGGCCTTTGATACCACACGAGCTAAACTATATACCGCAGTTAGTTAATCCACACTTTTCTGTGAAATATTTATTGTGTTGGTTAAATCAGCCACAGCCTGCGCCATAGTGACAGCAGCAGGGCTGTATAGATAGAAAAGCTAAGGGTGCGAGTCAGAATTTGTGAATAATTGATTTTAGTCGAGCTAATAGCCGAAAATTATTTATATTCTTGTTCTCTGTTTAACACCCATTGCTTTATGCATTAATTTGCATTTCGACTATTTTAGCATATTTGTTGAACCCAAGCCGTTTGCGTTAGAGTTGCGCTTGCTAACCACTTAGCTAGGCCCACACTTTTTTTGTTTCTTTATGATCCAAAAATCAAGAAACCGGAACTCCGATTCCAGCAAAAATTAGCCTTAAACGGAACCAGTAACCGGAACCCGAATTTCGCCGGAACTGGAATTCCAATACTACCTGATTCAGGGCTGTTAAAATCCGATGTTCCGTTTTTCTCGGGGCATAAGGAAGAGCGGTACGGTACTGCAAATTCTTGAGAAAGCGCATTGGGATAATCCTGTTCTAGAGAAATCAACGCGGGTTGTCAAAGTCAATAATTTTAGGTGTACGCGCGTTCCATTACTGTTCTGACCTCTATAACACCATGTGTTGTCCGTGTCGGTCTGTCGTTGAAAAAATGATGCTTACGTAACTGGTCACTATTCCCTTTAGAAAACCACAAGCAAGTAAATAGAAGAAGATATGAGCAAGAATGCTGCAAATTCGTCGACGTATTTCTCCGCAAAAATTCTACATTTATATTAGCGAAAAATCAAGGTCCAAATGCATTTTTGATCGATTTATGTACACAGCAGAACTTTGAACTTGAAGGTTTTTGTATCATCTATTGAAGCTCCAAAAATAAGGAAATGATAACATATGTATATGGCTGCACTTTTTCTCTGTGGTTTCGAAGTAATTGTTTTATCTATTTCAGCGAAAGCATGAAGAAAAGTTGACAAAAATTTGTCAGAGCATATCAAACATACAAAGTCTAAAATGTATTCTTTCGAAATATTTATCAACACAACAGCAGTGCTCGCCGAACAAGACCAATTCGACCAAACCGATGAATACGGACGAAGATGACGATATTCATACGTTACAGGAGTTTGTGCTTAAAATTATTAGCTACCAAGAGCATGGACTTTCAGCGGAAGATCTACTCTGTGGAGTGTATTCTGAAAAACAAGTAGCAGAGCAAGGCAAACCAAACGTTGACCAACAATGTTTGCCTGAAAAACATGGAACTCATGCTACTACATGTGGAAGCCAGCAGATAGGCCAGGAAGACCAGAATAGTTTAAATACGAGGTCTACACGTTTGGAACCTGACACCGTAGATTGTTTATCGCCGTCAGACCTAGAGTCTCGTACGCCGCCATTTGTTAACGTTTATCGTACTCGAAGTACTTGTAGTAACAACACCAGTGTCCGCAGCATAAGCCCGGCGCACTCAACTGGCACCGTAGTTATTGACCTACAACCTCCAGCTGCTAAAAAACCAAAATCTTGTAGTAACTCCAAAGGATATGACAATGCTTCTGGGAATAGCTTAACCGGTGATTCCGATAGCGAAATGAGTAGCAATTGCGATTCTACTGTTGGAACCACGCATTCGTTATTCTCAGTCGGCAAGGGTAAAACCCGTAATTTAGTTGAGTATTCGCCAGATTCTCAAAGCAGCCAACAAACGCCGACTACCTTATTGCCGAGCGCTAAAATACATTCCAATCCGGAGGCTTGTCGTGGAAATAATCCGCAGTACTGTGATAATAGTAATGATGGCAGCGACGACACAAGAATGTTATCGTCGCCTCGTACTCTTTCGCGAGACAGTGTAGAGTATTACGGTGACTACAGGCCATTTGGCAATCCTAATCATTCAGCGGATTTGTCATTAAGACGGTTGTCTACAGACTCTATTTCAAATTTTAACGATGAAGAGTGTAGTCTTACTCATCAGCTTCCGGAACTTCAGCCTGAAACCACTGCCAACAGATCGTTTCTAGAAAGCAAATCATCTGCCGTAGAAACTTCCTTCACTGATGTCTCACATGAAACTGCATCAACATTTGTAACTGCCACTACTTCTGACACTTGTTTACCAACAACAATTATGTCCAACGATTGTCATAACTGCCCACCAGCATCAGATGGTGTTTCCTTTAATGCTGCTGCTACGTCAACGGCCAAAGAAATAAGTAATGATGTAATTTCAAGCGATGAAATTATTGGTGATGGTCATGACGAGCTTGATTACGACGAAGATCCCGACACAGAAATTCTATTACCCAGCTGTTATTCACCCTTGTTGGATGATGGTACAAACACAGATGAAGATGCGAACGCTGTAAATGAGTCAAAGCAGGAATTGCAACACGATAAATTGGCGGTAACGAGAAACAGCAATGAGACAGAAGCAACAGCAGAATGTAGTAACAAGTCTGATGAACAAAATAGTCCAAATCGAAACCGCGTCATCGATACTGTTCCTAATGATTTCGGACTTAGCCAAAGATTGAACGAATCGCCAGGCAAGACATGCAATCGGATTAAAAACGAATTGATGTTATATCAAGGTGGTGCTTATAGTGCTAGTGACTGCGGCAGAGTTTCTTCGGTTCCAAATGTTGAGTGTAGTGAGGATGACGACTTGGCAATTGTTTTCGACTCACTTGTTACTCCAAAGACTCACGAAACTGTTGATATCTCAGATGACGGTGTTAATAGCTCAAGTGGAAATTCTGATGCTACCACTCAGACTCCTTTACAAACTGACACCTCGTTGGGGTTTTCCAGAGACAAATCTGAAAATGGCACAGATAAGAGAGTAATTATTACCCATTTTGATCTCGTTCCTGCAATGCAAACGCATGGTTATTCACCACGAATTGAAGACTACCTCGTTGATCATTTTTTGCATTATATTGCAATCTCTGCTGGTCGTTTCACGAATATGATACAAAATTACCGGCCTGCGTCCGGGAACCCGTCAGATTTCAGATATAAATTTACGTACAAGCCAGGGCTTGTAATGGGAGGCATGCAGCCGTGTGGCGGAGCTCCGTATACAACCGGTGCCTGTTGCGCACCAAGTATTATGCTCAGCTTACGCTTTGGTTACGCTCCAACCGCGTTTTGCTATACTGGTTTTGGGACTACTTACGAAAATGCGGTTACGTCGGTACTACGTGTGGTACTTTCTGACTGGTCTAACCTTTGCTCGGTTAGCTCGTATGCAACTCGTTTTTCGGAACTTGGTGAACGATTACCGCCAAAAGTTACCTGTAAAACAGCGGTTTGTAACAACGAAGAGGAAGCGACCATTGCTGGTGCTCAAAATCCAGGATATTGGACCGATTGGCGCTGTTTTGCACATTATCTCTCAGGAACATTCGCACGTGTCATACCAATGCGAAACATGGCGCCGCATCCGTACGACCGTCGAATGCACGTTATCAATCATCTAGCTGAATATTGTCGATCGCGTTATCGCGCGATCGCGACTCAATCGCATATGCGTTACGAACCTGCAAGCCTAATCGACGAATTCAATCGGCATCATTACGACGCTAATGGGTATCCTGGAATTGCAGTTCATTACAAAGTTGTCGTTTCGAAAGACGGTGAATCGTCATCTGGCAACACCAACAGCAACCCGACAACGGCGAAAGTGCGACGCAACGTCTATCGAACGACGCTGACGTGTATACCAAGCCTGATTACAGGTCTGAAAAAATCGTTTTACGGTGAGGCAACTTCGCATGAGTTGGCGTTGCGCAATGCGATTTTGCAGTTGTTTGACGATTGTCCGTCGAAGCGGAACTTTTTTGACAGTAAAATATTAAGATGACATAATGCAGGACTTAGGCAAAATAATTTAAGTCTGAGTGTAGGGAGTGAAATGAGATAAGTGAAGCATTAAACAGCCGTAATGTGGTGAAATTAGACAATACCCGTTATTGGGTTTTAAGGTGAGGCGTAATTAATATTTGGCGCCGCGGATTGATTCGCGCAATAGCTTATTTGAAAGCTTGAAATCTCAAGTTTAGCGGAGAGCACGATTCTAACCAAAACCGGAGGGGCTCGGGTCGGGTCTCGAAGGGGCCCGATAAATGATTATATTTTTATCTCGTCAACCGGTGCAGATATCTGATATTTGGCAGAGCAATAGAACCTATATAAGAAAGTAAATAATGCTTTGTTACGCAGTTATTTTAACATGCATAATTTAGGTTAAACGTTTTTTAATGGTCCACGAGGCCCAAAGTACATAAAACCGCTATATCTTCGCACCGCTCGGGTTATATGGGTGTTATCTGTTTAAATTTGTTGGGCAAACAATCCTCTATGAAGCAGCGATATGTTGCTGTTATCGTTATTTACGCTGCACGGTTGGGTAAAACAGGTTTTTCAATTTGCGTGAGGGACTAAAAGTAATATCTTTGTAACCTATCGAAGTATATGAGTACGAGAGATGGAACCGGTTCACCACATTGTAACCCGGTGAGTCGGCCAATGTAGTGACCCGGTAATGGTAGTGACCTAGTGACAAGTACCTATATTTCAAAAGAAGCCAAAGTAAAATAATTCTGCGAATTCGTGATAATGGTGTTTACAAACAGTGGAATACCTGTCAATAAACCGCTATTATACACAGACTACAATTGCTTATCGGTAAGGTTTTAGAAAAAGACTAAGTCAACGAGCTGAAATTTTCATGCTCGGCTCGACTCTGGTTTTGCCTGGCTCAGATCGGCTGGGATCGAAACTTTAAACTTGAGGCTCAGCTCGTTACCAGTTATCTTGGCCCGGAAAGCTCCGTTATTCAAATTGGATTTGTAAATGGGTGCATTGAGCATTTTGAGATAATTAATTTTGACCATAAATTGAAGTAAGATTAGGCTTGTGCAGCTAGAAACTTTATTCAGACTCTTCTCCCGAAAATCTTTGGTATAAATCCTAAAACGCATTTTGCAGCACTATGGTGTTCTAGCTTCATTCGAGACATTCTAAATCATGTGGTTAAATATTACATCGGAATGAAACTTCAGAAGAAGACGTACCCCTACATGGTACTACGAATTTCGACCACGTTTCGATTACATTTAGCAAAACACGAGGTCGAATAGTAATAGTTTTGCAACGAATCGCAAACGAGCTTACGACGAGTAGTGGTCATTTCAGTAGCAGACACCGAATTCTAATCCGACGAGTAGCAGACACCAAATTTTAATCCAACGTGTTGGTGGATCACTTGCAAAGTATCTTTCTACGTAGATCAAAAATAATATAATCAGGTCATTATCACCTAAATCTGGCCTAAATTAAAACTTGATTCTTTCCCGAATTTTACCAATGCATTACTGTAAATCGTGCTAACTTTGGAGCACTTTGAATGTTTGCATTGCGGATACTTTTGGGCCGAAAGCTGTCCTTAGAAACTTGGATTTCATTTAGAGCCGTCTGCAAAACCGCCCCAAACTTCCTTTTTGATTTGTGATGATCTCCAGGTATATTATCACGTATTTACAATAGTAATATGAATTTTAATTAACACAAGATACAAATACCGACAGTAGTTGGGAATACCAAAAAAAGGGAATAAAACTCGAGATATAGTCGGCTCGGAATTAAAAAAAATGGTGCAATCTCGTCTCTTCTTGATCCCGCGCAGAGTCGAGCCCCGTGTTTCTCAACTTATCTCTAGCAGCCATTGATCTTTGACGAAAGTATATAGGTGCATGTTAGGTTAAATGTAAGCAATTTGGCTGTGTCTCGGAAGTCGTATTGTCATCTTTTGAAACTGCTTGTTTGTGAAATGCTGGCAATTTGAAAGTACTTGTATATTAAACTCATGTGAAACAGAAAACATCTGTTGTGCAGGGCTTTAAATCCTGTTTTCGGAATACACGACATCAACGTGCCCAAAAAAACCAGCCCGACACACATTGGGTCTTTCCTAGAAGACCTCCAGCTCGAAATTGGTATATTTTCAAGACACAGTGGAGATTGTGGTACCATTCGACTCAGCTGGACGAGATGAGCCAGAATATGTGAACGTGGTTCATATTTATGAAAAATTTTTTTTTACGATTTTTTGGTTGCCAATCACCACCCGATCCCTTGGTACCCTAAATTTTCTCAGCAAAAATATTTTCCATTCGAGCAGCACTTTCGAATAAGTCGAACGAAGGTAAAATGAGGTCAATCGGCTCTTGGGTTAAGGTGTTATTTTTATTTATGTGAACTCCTAAGCAAAAGCCATACATGCCGAAGCAAAGATTCAGGGGGATGCCCCTCGAGGCTTCGAAAATCCCTCCCACCACCCCACCGAGGCCCTGCTGTATCGCCGTAAGGGTACCATAACCCGCTTCCGCACCAAAAGGTCGCGAAAGTTTTAAAATGTGTGCTCGGGGTAGGTTGGGAGGTCGTCAATTTTTTCAGCACCCTCCTGAAATTATGTCGCCCAACATCCTCCGCAACGACCCCAGTTCCCTCTGAGTCGAATGACCTAAGCAAGCCTTAGTCTAAATACTTAAACCATTGGCTCATCAGTGCAGTTCGAACTGTACATGAAATTATGCATTTTATTCTGACTTATCTCGTGAGTCGACTCGCACTTACCAATATCTCGGCTGTATCTTGTAAATTGACAATTTCTGCATGGCGGTCTTCTATTACAAACTGATTTTAACATAATAAGAGTACACAAACTACAAAAATTAACGGAGACGGCACAGTA
>JASANE010012610.1:0-72519 GCA_030248225.1 Trileptium ribeirensis
GTGCAGATAAGTAATGAATAAGCCTCCATTATACTGTGTACACACAATGTGTACTACGGTAATACAATTGCCGCATGCATGTAAACATAGTTGCTAAGGCTATATCATAAACATACCGTATATGTATCATTTGTATGCTTAAAAGTGCATATGTACCCGCTTTTAATTTCTGATTTTCACTATAATTCGTCTATAAACGTATACACAATACGCATGTATCCAAATATTTAGTAGCGTGATTCCTGACCTTTACTGATATGTAGTTTCCGCTTGAAATCCACCAAGTCACTGATCTCCGACAAATATTGTTCCGAGTTTGATCGACCTCGTAGTGTACGACTAGCATCGGAATTATCTTCCGACATGTTATGAATTGATACTTAAGAGTGTCTGAATGCAAATGGGCCAAGGCCAAATTCTGGGTCATCTGGCAATAATAAAAATACACAACAAATACCTGTTTCATTCCGGGTAAGTTTGGGTTCCACAATATACGGGTTTCGATGTTTTCGGGTACCAACCAACGGCCATGATCAATCTCGTGCCAATGATGCATTGCATATAACGCCAAGCAATCCTGACGCTGGGCATTACTTGATTCCAGCACTTGTTTTGCATGTTCATCTTCGTCTGAAAGTAAAGATTTTGAGACCTAAGTAATCTATAATTAATAGTTTTTATAAGAAATGATATGTTAGGCTTTGAATACTTCTTTCCCTATAAGAACATTGTATTTCATCTGAACGACCACATGGTAATTGCATCCAGACGGATTATAGAATAAATTATAAATATATGTTTGACGGCCTTATACTGAACGAGTTTGGATGCTGTAAAATTTGTTTTAGAACAAAAATTTGACAACTATTAATGCAAGTTATATCGTTTAGTGTGATTAAAAGTAATGATTAGGAGTTTTCAACTATTTAACCGATTTTATTATCATTCCGACATTGTGTGTATCATAATTAAAGTTAGATGAATGGCTAGCCAAACTTGTAGTAGCAGTAAATTATATTTGGTTGCAATAATTTTGTTTACTGGGTAACTAGCATGGCTGTTGACTTGTATTTTATTCCCTGTTCTGACTGAAAGTTGAATTGAAACGAAACTTAAAGCTTAAAGTAAAATAAAAAAAATAGGTAATATAATTTCATTGATACGGCATTTGGATTATGTGCTGTACCATTAAAGTATCGTTCTGTAAAAACTAGAACTTTCAATACGTGACATCAGCTACTTCCTCACGAAATGTAAAACGCGACATCTGTAGTTTAGATAAGTCATATAATGCACCATTTACCTTAAGATGTGTGTGGCAGGCCGGAATCTGTCACAGTATGTCGCGGCTCTAAGGACATGCTTGGCTAGCCGCGATGAATCAGTGTGACATTTTTTGGGCCGAACCAGACCCTACAAATATATTAGCTAATGGCAAAGCAGGTTGATAAATTGTCACAATGGCCGGAATAGGCTATAAAAGTCACAAATATATGACGATAATGAAAAATCACGAAAAATTGTAGATTGGTGATACATATGGTCACATATACGTAAAACATTCTTCCAGTTACAATAGCGTAATTTTCATGCATAAAAGAGCGTGTATTACATGGCTATTAGGTCGGCGTGTAAAAGGCGCTTAAACAAAAATTTTGAAAATAACGATATTGTAATAAATATTTTTTCAGTAGTCAATCCCGGCTATCAAACCCTGAGACATAGACGCTCCCGGCTCGCAGAAATATACTAGCATAGCTTAGCTATTTATTTTATTTATTAAGGCTCGGTTGTGACTGTGCCTTTTTGTCACGAACCAGAATTGGCTCTGTGACAGAATTCGGCCCTAGGTGCACACATCTTAAGGAAAATGTGCATAACTGAAAATCACTTACCGTCTGGATTAATTTCAAAACGGTGTTCGTTAACAGTTACTGTGAATTCGTCGTACACAGGAAGGGGAAATAAATATTCTTTGCAAAGCCGTACAAGTGCCTGTTTCGGTCGGAGATAGTCTCGCCATGCGTTGTATCCTGTTCTGAAACTAACGTAAATAATGTTGGATTCTTGTCTGAGCACCTACGATTATACAATTCAACGTTTTGCGGTCCGGAAATACCTTAAATTATGTTATTCCAAATACCGTTTGGCCTTTAGTACCCTAAATTCGAGAAATACTCATTTATTGTACCAAATCCGCAGCCGTATAGGAAAAAAGCATAACACATTATGCTATTTTGCCGCAAAGTTGTGGGTACGTAGTTGTGCCTTTTATTTCTTTTGGCTATGTCCAAGCTGAAGTTTACGAACACCGACATTCCAAATGAATTTCTGCTCGTTTATGAATTATAATTTTGTAACGACAAGTATAATGGCAAATAATTATGATTCTATTTCTGGATGTGTTGTTCTTTGTCATTTGTTCTTTTTTAAAATTATCATTAGTGCAACAATTTTTGTGGTAGTTGGGTATTCGCCAAACTAGGCGCTTAGTATCGTAATATGATAAGAATAGTAACAGCTTATTCCGGCGGCTGAAGGCAAAAATTCCATTATATTAGGCTGTAAGTTGGCTGTAAGTAATCGCATTCAGGGTTACATATTATTCAGGGTTAAATATTATATAGCTTACTCAAAATGCCTGGTAAAGCCACTCACAGTAGCGAGGCTGGCAGTGAGTTAACCGGGATTATTAACTTTCAACGCGAAATGTCAGTCACATGCTATAAATGATCGGTTAGGCGACCCTATAATCACGTGTAAATATTGTCGCCGCACGTTCCATTGCGGGTGCGCCGGCATCACATCAGCAGCCGCCAAGGAGCTTCAGAAAGCGTCAAACAGCATACAGTGGACATGCGCTCACTGTTCTCAGCGATTCGAGCGTCTGTTCAATGCAAAGGTGGAGGCGTTCGAACACAAGGTTGATGATTTGGCTTTTCGTGTCGAGGTCCTCGAGACTTCAAATGGCGCCAACTGTGCGCTCGGAAAGCAAGTTCTTTTCCCAATTGATATGGCAAAGGAGATCAATGAAGTCGACTCGACTTCCGTAAGAAAAATTTCATTATTTTCTTTCTCAATGAGCCTCCTGATGGTACTATTAAAAAAAGAACATGATGCAGCAACGGTTATCGATGTTCTACGTGTTATGAAAGTTAACCTGTTGACTGTTCATATTAAAACAGTCATCTGAATCGGTAAGAAAGTAGCGGGCATAACCCGGCCGTTGAAGGTTGTGCTGAATAATGAGTTTGAGTGTGATACAGTGTTGTCAGCTGTCAAGTACCTCAGAAATAGCAAATATAATAGTATCAATTCGAAGCGTGATCTAACGAAGAACCAAATAGCGGCCGAACGTGAGTTGATTAAATTGCGCGATCAGCAAAATGCAGATGGTAACAATGTGGTTATTATTAATAGGCGTCTAATACCTAATTGGTTTGCTAACAAATCCGTAAACGGTTTTCCCATCTGGTCGTCGCGGAGCAACATCAACTGCCGATAGTGTGAGCGCGCGGAGTGAGGCGACTGTCGTAAATTCCAGGAACAGTGGGTGGCTCCGGTGACAGTAATGTCCCAGGGGAAGCAGCTCAGTGAATACTTGTGATAATAATGATGATAATACTTGTCGTAATGAGTATAGGGCTTTTTAGAAGCCGTGAATGTTCTATAAATGATGTGTCATATTTAACGGTTTTTAAAACTTTTGCTGGATACTCAGAATCTTTGTGTTATGCAGGAAATGATTCTCGAAATATTGACTGTGATTCTAATGGTTCTGATTCTTTTGTCAACTTTAATACGCCTAACCGATGTAACGTGTCAGATGTGAAGTGTGTATTGTTCAACGCGCGCAGTATTAACAAACTCCAGACTTCTCGTTTATTTCTTAGCAGCCAATCAGACCTTGGTGTCATCGGCGTCAATGAGTCGTGGGGAAGACCTGATTTTGACAATTTTGAACTAGCTTTAGCTAACTTCGCAACATATCGTGCGGATCGTGTCGGTTCCACTGGCGGCGCTGTTTTACTGTACGTGTCCAACCAAGTAAATTCTTCACCTACAACAGTAACAACTGAACGCCGTCAGTCGACAGCTGAGAGAGTTTCGGCTAATGTTCATTTTCGTGGTAATGATAGTCTTCTCATAGTTTGCGCTTACTGCTCTCCGTCAAACACTGCTCATCAAAATTCTCAGTTTATTAATCAACTTCGTCGTCATCTTCAGTAGCATTATAGCCACCTACTGTTGATTGGGGATTTTAATTTTCAAGATGTAGATTGGACTATTTATCAATGGCCTAATAGGTTTTGACGAATTTTTTTACCGTCGTCCAAGAATACTCGTTGCACCAACATGTTTCTTCGTGCACCAGGCGCCTTGCAATTCTTGATTTGGTATTTACTGACAGCCCTGAATCCATCGATGACCTAGTTGTTTCTCCAGGTATTGGGACTTCGGATCACTTTTCTGTTAACCTTAAATTGCTGTTATATATTGACTCCAATCTGAATACCCAAACAAGCTTGGATACAATCTCTGGCGATGTGATTGGGCTAAAGCTAACACGTTGTTAGCGGCTGCGCTATCTTTGCTGCCAAACAACGTCATTGGCGGTTGGGATTTGATCCAGGGAGCTGTTGATGGTGTAGTTGACAAATGTGACCCAAATCGCCGAATGCGTAGCATGTTTCTGAAGTCACTTCCTTGGGTAAACCCTGATGTCGACGCTGTGCTCCGCCGTAAGCGTAACTCATATCGCCGCTGCCAAAACGAGGCGACTCGCAATGCCTTGTTCCGCTACAATCAGCGCAGTCGTGAGAAGGAAGAAAGAGAAGGGAGAAAAGGAGGAAAAAAACAAAAAGAAAAAGAGAAAGAGACACCAAAAAACAAAGAAAACCCTCCCCCCCCCCCAGTTCCTTGTCGGGTTCTGGTTAAATTTATCGTAAATCACGATCGCTACTCTTCCAGCTGATTGGAAGACTGCTATTGTGTGTCCCATTCACAAGGCAAACAATGGCTCGGATATGTCAAATTATAGACCCGTTAGTTCAACTTCTAACGTATGTAATGTCATGGAGCGTATTGTGTCCGCCACATTGTTGATTGTACACCAAATTGTGGAATGACTCGCAGTTTGGCTTTATTCTAGGACGTTCGTGTGAGCTCCAGCTTATAGACTATCCGGATACACTAAGAAAAATTGTGGATGATGCAGACTATGCGGACGTTATTTACTTTGACTTGCGGAAGGCATTTGATCGTGTACCCCACGAACGTTTGTTGATTAAGCTGCAAGGCTATGGAACTGATGGTTCTGTAATTGGTTGGATCACTGCTTTCTTATCGAATCGCAGCCAATTCGAAAGTGTCAATGGTTTTCGTTCGCTTCCTGTTGTGTCACCTCCAAAGTTCCTCAAGGCTCCGTAATCGGCCCAACATATATATCCAATCTATATATACAATCCTATATTAATATTACATTAATGATCTTAATCAGCATGTATACTGCAAAGTACTGAATTCTGCGGATGATACCGAGATGGTTCGTCGCATCCACAAGCGTTACGGTGAAGTAGATGCTGACGATGTCAGTAATGACCTTCCAAGCCTCGCTCAATATGCAGAGACTTGGATGTTTAATTTTAATGTAGACAAAATTACATGTCTACATTTTGGTTTGGCTAATCCACAATTTTCATACTTAATAGCTGGACAGCAAATTCCCTTACTTGATAGTTGGAAGGATCTAGGCGTGACCATATCGTCCAACCGGAAGGTTTCAGTCCAGTGCGGGAAAATAGTCAAATCCGCTAATCATATGCTGGGAATTTTTCGACGTACGTTATCGGAATCCCGATGTTTTCTTGTTGCTGTATTTTGCCCTCGTCCGCCATATACTTGAGTACGCCAGCGGTGCTTGGAGTCCCAGTTACCACGGAGACATTGGCATTATCGAAGGCGTACAAACTAGGACAACAAAATTTTGGTATAGGTTTCGCGGCTTGTCATATGACGAACGAATGCGGAGACTTGGGATTCAATCTCTAGAAACTTGACGATTACGTACTGATCTTATCCTGCTCCACAAAATGATGCACGAGTTATGTGATTTGGACTGGTCAAAACTGTTTCATCTTGCCGCCCATGTCGGCTCTCGTCATCACTACCTGACACTGCGTGTTACCCGTTCACCTCGCCATAACTATAGGGTTCACCAGTTTGCTGTACGCGTTGCAAAACACCTGAACGATCTACCAAATACGTTGTCGAGGCACAATCTACTAACGCTTTTAAAACTCTTCTCCACGACTCTGGCGCCATTCCAACACTTTGACACCCCGGTCTGCTGCTGCTCGCCCTTTTTTAAACCTCAAAATCATAACTACCACTATAAAAGAAGCGGTATCTTCTGGCCCGAACCACACTGCTGACAATATGTTATGTGTCTACCTACAAACGTGGATGGGTCGGGTCGGTGAGCATATCGGTGAGCAAGTGTTGTCTGTTTGAATAAAACCAAAGTTTAGCTTGGTGTATTGATAACGGCATTTGCTCATTGCTTTCAAAGATATGTTGGCCAATCGATCTAACAGCCACAACGCTTAGCCAAATGCGTGATAAAAGTGTATACCTATTTCAGTGAAAAATTATGTTTTTAGAATGCTGATTCAACTTGGCAAACCTGTTAGTCAGATGAAAGTATAAAAGTACACAAGGGGTTGTTGACACAGCAATAAATTTGGGATAGTGATTTTGGTAAAAACATAAATAATTGAGAAGGTATAACGCAAAATATACCTGGAGAATATGTGTAATGTGTATTTATTGGCTGCTCAGTGTACTCGTCAGCGAGCTGTGCGTTTTCACTCGAAGATTATTCATTTTGACTAATGGTGATATATTTCAATTAACAGCTGTGTTTATGTACTAATGTATCTTGACTATTACGTCAAACATTTTTATATTTTTTGCAAAATCCAAAGATATATAAACAGAACTCACACTGGTTGTTACATGTGGATGGTAATATATAACATAAACCTCAAACATGGCATTGAGTTTGAAATTTTGTGATATTTCATCTTATTCTTACTAAATATCAATCAGTTGTGCGGCTGCCCGACACTAAATCGCTATCAACTGTAACAAACTCGTAAAAGACGTTTCAATGTCCTTGTAAACGAAAGACGATAACAGTTGCAATGCAGCAGTATAAATGATTTAACATTGGTGTTAAAACCATAGTTTTCCATTGTTGCTGGACATGATTTTAGATTGTCACGAAAAGAAAAAATTTAAAAAAAACTGAAGTGTAAATGCTAAACTATATTTGACTTATATTTAGCATATTCCAAAAACGTATGGCACAAACTGGTGCTCTCCGTTGCGCTTAGCTTTGTTGGCCGTGATTTTTGAGTGTCATGAAAAGAAAAAGCTTAAAAAGAACTAAGTATAAACACTAAATTATATTGGATAGTCTCTTCTAAGAACGAATGACCCAGACTGACGAGATTTGGTTTAGTAGTGCTGCGGACCAGGCGCGAATGGAAAAGTTCCACAACTAATGTAGAATATAAAATTTGAAGTAAAATAGTCGAGCTATACCCGGGTGATTGTTTTAGCGACACTTCACTTTGTATTGGCTACTAATCGTAGCTATGTTAAAGCCGTTTTTATGATGCTTTTAAATTATATCATTATATCATGTAAATCACCTAATGTACAGATTAACCTTGCAAATTTGGGCTTTGCAGCTCTTAGAGCCACTGACCTTATTTAAATTCAAAAGGATGTTTGTTGTAACAAACTTACTTTCCAGCCGAAACCGGTTAAGTTATAGAGAGGATTTTGGTAATACTATTGTTTCGCAGGCTACTCATAGAGAGGCTCCTCCGTCGACGAATTCTCAAATACCGTGAAAATTTACTAATAAAATATCCTGACGTTGCGATTTTACTATATAACTGCCACATAGTAAGCGGATCAAGTAATAACTCAGAATAGAAAGTTGTAGCTGTTGGCGCCGCCCCTTTAGCTAGGATATAGCCGAAAGCAGCAAAATAAACAGCTCGGTGTCCATATGTTTGCCAGAAAATACTATTACGAGTTATCTTTCGTTTCAATAAGATCGCTGGCAATGTAACAATTATATGTTTTCACGAATTTAGTGCGCTAAATCCAATAGTGCAAAAACAATCCGTAAATCTCCAACTAATTATATATATATATGCTATAAAATACAGAAGCGCTTCAGAAACGAATGACAATTTGTAACTGTGAAAAACTATATTTAGACCTTATTTATAATACCTTTAACTTGGCCATAGCAAAAAGCAGTAAAAGGCACAACAAGGAAACTATGTGTTTGTTTCAAAACATTACTATGGGTTATCTTTGTTGTCTGTTCAGTCACTGATTTAATACAAAATTGGTGTATGTTCCGAATTTAGCACGGTAAGGAATTTAGCACGGTAAGGTCTAATGATAGTTATTAACCCTATAACTCCTGTAATTGTTCGACAACAGCTAAATACGGTTGATTATGTTCTACTAACTAAATTCGGCGAATACTCAACAATTGCACACGTGTTGCGAGGAGCTTTAAAAAGATTATTATTGATATCTTATCGTATCAAATTCAGTATAAAACATTATTTAAATATTTTTATAATAGTTCTGTGAATATGAGCAGCACGTTTCAGTATAAAATAGCTAACTTACATATCATATTGCATTGGAAGACCACAATGAGCTCGGTAGCGCGAATAATAGCGATTTTCTAGGTCCAACGTTGTTTCACCTATCAAATCGTCCTGACTAAGCCGATCCCAATCCCAAACTTGTATCGTTAACCTGTAGTCGTGCGGAAGTTTGCCTTGAATTTCGAATGCTCTAAAACACTGGCGAAGTTTAGTCAATATTTAATTAAATCTATGAAGGGACAATACAATAGCATACGTTATGGGTTGTTAATAAAATATTACTATGATGTTTTACTTTAGAATAAAGTGTGAACATAGCTTTCAGTTTAAATTCTTACAACATTTCTTAGTTCAGTTTTAATTGCCAATTCGTACTGATCCCACGGAAATCCTGTGGATTCAGAACATAAATCCAATATAACTCTTTAATGTATTCCCACAAATTTTTAAATGAAAAATTGGTAACTTGGCAGTGGCTTTACCAATCAATGGGTCATAAATTTATGTATTAGTGATTCTATAAACCGACGGTGCCTGACTGGCTACGTTTGGAGCTCATGAAAAATTTGTGCAAACGATCACTTAATATTTACGATAATTGCCGTACCGGATTAATATGATTTTGCGTGCAAAAACATAGATTCATGGTTAAACTAAAAATTCACTTTTATGTTTTTAATAGATACTGAATATAAAGATTAAATATTTTTATGTTGAAGCGCTGACGCTTCTTTTTCCAAGAATTCATTATTTTGCCCTGGAATGTAATATTTCTTTGTGAATTAACGGTAAGTATAATTACTTTATCTTTATTTTCAATTGTATGGCTTAAGGGGCTTTTAATTATCGTACAATATGTCGATGCCAGAAATGTCGGCAAGGAAGTTTATAATAAGTGACATAAATAAACTTACAGTCTATAATAGTTGCCTGGTCATATTTGCCTCAGTGCACTAACAACTGTTGATTGAAAACAAACTAACCGTCCAAATACTGGATTAATAGTGCCATTGATCCTGTGTTTCTTGTCGTTGATCAGTTTATTGCCACATTTGATTTTCAAGTACGCATCAGCTCGTCCATCTGGATCTGATGGGTTTAAGTTGGTAGCCTGTGACAAGTAACATAATGAAATATCGTTTACTAGAACATCTATGCATTACAAGATTAATGTTTGTTAATGTATAACTTGTGCGGTCGGGTAGAGAAAGGCTAATCCTGAGAAAATAGGAACTCAGTGTTTTGACCAAATTATTGTACGATTTAAAGCTTCTTGCTTTGCTACGTGTCCAATAAATTTCTCGCGGACCAACTGTGGGATATTATGGTCTTTTCAGTATGTTTTCCATGAAGGAATGTTTGAACAACAGGTTGTAAAACGTTAGCAAATATCTGATCTAAAGTGGTGTTCTGTCGTGTGTCCGCATATACTGGACATTGTATATATGCTGAGGGCATATACTGAAGAAAACACGAATTGTAGCTGCTACAATATAGGTTAGGAGCTGACAGCTGCCTGAAGTATAATTTTTGAGCCGTTATTGCGAACTACCCGCCGCAAGAAGCCTTTATAAAAAAGGCCTGTCCTGTTAAGCTATGACAGCCATTACTTGACATACATGTTAACATATATATATGCTCTCTATTAATGTTTGCAAAACGTATATACATTTGCACTAAAGCGGGTTTTGGCAGTGTAAATATATCATATGTCTTCATAGAAGAATTTTCCCCCGCTGTGGCTGGGATCCCCGCTCGGCGTGAGCGCCGACCTTTTTGACAGATCGCCAAACTCTTCCCCGGGCGGCGCGACATCACCCCCCTCCCCTCCTACTCCTTCGGCCGGCTGATCGTCCCCTCGGGAGGTATAAGGCATTCCTGGAGACCCGGCTACCGGTCTGTACCTCGGACCTTCAGCATGTATGACATATATAAATATTTTTGATAATAAAAATTGTATTAGCAAACCGGACACAATACTGCTAGCCAAATAATAAAGCCAGTGCTATTAACTTGTTTAGATGATAACCGGGTTCGCCAAACATACATGGTGTCCAGTTTCGAAGCAAATTCTGGAGAAACATTTTTAATATTATTCATTTCACAAACATTTGAGCTGGTGCCATTATTTGAAACAAGGGTTTTACGCGTTTGTAGCAACTTATGCCAACGGATTAAAGACAAAACTAAAAAATTTCTCGTAATATGTTGAAACACTAAGTGTATATCATCATTAAACACGCCTGGGTGCCAAATCTATATTGATTTTTTGTCAAGTTATGTTTATTTACTTTGGACGTTTTAAAAGTAATAGAGCACCTGTTGTGTTTCTACTCCAGAAAGTAAAGTAAGCTCACTGTTTTAAGTACATTTGTGTTGAGCACAAAATAATTTCAAAATTACGACTTTCAGGTCTCTTATTTTTCGGCCCGCTAGTGCACAGAATGCAGACACAGAATAAAAAAAGTTTACAGCTAGCTTTTTCAATATCTAGCATAAGAATTAAATAAACCAAAAGTCTTGGCGAGGCGTCCAGTTGTTCTGAAACAAACTTCAGCTGTTTTAACTTAAAAGCTGCTATAGTTTATTTGGAGCTGCGGGCAAATATGAGCAAGCAGAACACAACAGTTACTATAATGTATGTTAGCTATTTTTGTTAAATGCCGCTCAAGCTAAACAATGGGTCCACCGGGAATCGAACACCGGGCCTTCCGCGTGCGCAGCAGACGTGCTAACCACTACACCATGGACCCGCTTGAAACGGTTAGTATGTTGTGATCATATTCTAACTAGCGAATTGACGTTTCGCTAGCAGTGATTATTATTTTGCGTGATCACTAACTACATTCACCGTATTAAATATTTGGCGGACCATAATTTTCTTTTTCTTACTAGCCGGATTAAAAAGAACTATAAACCTATACTTCAATTGATACGACTCAAACGCTGAAAAATCTTAATCAAAATCTAGACTATCGCTCTATTTCAACTCTTTCAGCATAGGGTCTCACATTTGATGCAGCGTACAATGTGAAGCCATAAGGTTGCCGAGTTTATCGAATGGCGTGCGTTTGTACGCGTGTTGTTATTCGGTCGCTTTACGAGGTTTTGTTAAGGAACCGATCAACGGGTCTGTAATGGCTAGAGTACGAGTACTCAAACTGTCTAGTATCGATTCGCCCATACGGCAAAAGCTTATTTAACGGTGCACAAAATCATATTAAATCATGCGGTAAAGGGTTAACTTACTTTGACAATATAAAGTCGTATAGTCACGCTAACTGTTTCCGATGGAGGTAAATTGCGGAAAAGTTCGACATCATACGATGGTTCAGCAGGTACCGGCATGCGATGTATTCGTAAACTTCCCTAAATAGTAATTTACTCAAGTTAGTAATTACAATAACATTTAAAGGTTGCACGCAAATAATAGTAAAATGCATTAGAATGCATACAATAACATTTAAAGGTTCATAGGCGTAGCCAGAAAGTTTTGCTTGGGTTGGGGGGATGGTCATTACACCTCACCTGGTATGTAAACACAATATAATAACTTCGAAACTTGTTTCAAACTCACGTCACAGTATATAATGCAGTTTGAGCTCTTAGCAAATGCATCAATAGCTTTATTTTGAGCAAGCAAAATTTCTGTGAATCTGCAGCAATTTAAGCTATTCAAGCCTGTTCTCTTGCATCGCTGATCCAATTGCGTAAGTGTGCGGTCAAGATTAGAAAAAGTAAATTCAGATTCAGCAGTGGTGATAGGTAGTGTCGCAAATATTTGAAGCAATGTAGATGTGTTCCCAAATAGTCCATCACAGTTATCCAGCGACAAGACAATATTTTTGGTCGTTCATCACGGGATTCGTGTAGCCATTTCTTGCGCCACAAATCGAACTCAGAAAGAACTGTTTGTTTTGAATCTGACATAAAATCTTCGTATAAATTACAACGTTTGTTAAACTTTTCCCTTTCCTGACACAGGTGCACGCCAAACGTCATATTCGATGGAATCGGGACAGACAGTATCGCTGCTTTTTTTCTGCGCTGAACGAAAACGTAGATTCAAATCATTATTTACAGAATCAATTGCTGGATAGTGCTAGGTCACGCGAAAATATGACGATGCGCTGTTATGTGTTAACACAGAGGCGCGATAAATGGATCGTGTGGCGACTCTGGGCATTTCGATTTCAAACTCAAGTTGCTCGGAGAGCGCTTCCGCATGCGGAAACAGCTCAGTTTCTAATCGAGAGTCATGCAGCGTAATCAATCGGCTCGCGGCCCATTTCAGGTCGATGCTACCTGTTATCGGTATGTTATCGGCAGCACTATTCCTGAACTTTTCGCTAGAATGGCATTGGAAGAGACAAATTCAGATCAGCTTATGGAGCATAGCAATGTGTTTGAAATCTTCCGCGTTTAAGGTGAAGCCCACACCTTCAATGCTTCCAATGCATTTACAATATATGGCAGCAATTCTAAGAGAACAATAAAATCAGTATGACGCTCCACGGACCGTGTTTGGCTTAAAGTTTGAAGTATTCAAATCTTCCAATTTAATGATGTTTTTCCAAAATTGTGACCGTTTGGCACTTCCGGTGAAAATTTTACGAAATTGAAAAACGTATACACATGAGCGAATTACAGAATAACATTTCAAATGTTTGAGTAACTTGGTTCCACGACATTGTCTTCTTTTCAGCCGAGTTCCACAGCCTTGATAATTTAGCTAACCTTAAATATTCCAACAGCACGATCTTTTCCTTCGTTGGCTTTTCCACGACGAAGCTCAAAAGACTTAAATCGGTCTTCAAAATTTTCATATTCTTCGACAGCTTCCAATTCCGTATCGTACACCTAGAACATAAGATACTTTGCTATGGTCTTAAAAATCGTATTATAATTTGGAAATCCTTGTTCTTCATATCGCGCTATTATTATGTATGCACTGTTGTCTGTTATATCAGCGAAATTCGGACAACTAGCTTTCTGTATTTCTATTACTGGCACGTCGGCAGTGTTTTCAACTGCTAACTACATTCTTCCCGCTCTATTTTACTAATTTTAAGATATATGCAGTAATTCAAATCATGCTGAGAAACCGGAACTTAGTTCAGCTCACCTGCAGTGTGCTGCAGGACTCCAATAAGATAACGTAAGTCTTACTTACATTTTTAGCAAAAATTTACCGTATAAATTCCCACATAAGGAGTTTTAGAGGTTGTTAACAATTTGAAATTTTAAAAGCTATTTTTACGTGATTTATCGCAACTTTGTTATCGTATTTTAAAAATATATCGTCAATATTTTTATATGAACGTATAGATTTCAGGTGAGGAAAAATTAATCGAAGGCAATTAAACCCGATGGAGCTGTAAAATCTATAATGACGGGACACTATCCAAGACGCACCAGTTTTATGGCAAGGGAGTCGTAAATACCACAAAATGCCAGATGTCCTACCTCTCCAAAGAAGTAAACAATAAACGATTTTTCTGCGTTTGTAACAATTCTTTTAAAATGGCTGAACTCAAAAAAGACGATCTCAATGACATTGCCTACTTGATACAAATACTTCGTGTAATTAAATACTTAAACAAGCATTGATAAATATAAGACACAAAAAAATTTTGTGTCATAAACAGTGGGAACTGTTTATTTACAATGTGTGAAGCATCTACAATTTTTCAACAACTTTGCATAGTATTTTAATTTATAGCAACCATTAAATGGCATTTCAAATTTAATAAATTTTATTATAAAAACTATTAGAATTTGAAAGAATCAGCTTGTGTCTAATTTGTTCTCATTGCATGCAACTTATGAGCTATATGTGGTTATCCCTACTGTTTGAACAATCAAATTTCAAGTCAAAATCAGCCCAAAATTTTTTATTTTTTGTATCTTGGATTAAGAAGACCGTTATGTTTCAAGTTTTGGCAGTATACAAGCTTTCGCAAAACATCTATAAACGACATATCTACCCAATAGTTTCTTCGAATGTGCAAAATATAGTGTAAAATGCTGTTAAACATTGTGTGTAGAGTATATATACTCTATGTACGTATATTAACTCGCACTTTGCTCAGGCTATGTAAACCTATTTTCTAATTCAACAGTGCTTCCATATTTAGCTCAGATTCCGACAAAAAATTATACTAAAGAATAGAATATAAAGAGTGTTCCAATGTGCAAATGTCCAATGGTAAATAGCCGTGATGAGGGGTTAACTTACCCATAAAGCACGCCTGCATGAAAGCACTGCTCAGTGGTAAAGTGTCTGGCTTACGGTTCAAGTGTACGAGAGTTGAGTACCCGGCATATGCTGGTTGTTTTTTTGATGTTTGTAATTTATTTCTACATTAGCGTACACATGTCATCGCGACATTCCTTCGCAGTTGCAATAAGCTATTGGAGAAGTAGAGTCTAAGTTTACATTGTAGGCTATGCATTTGTGGCAAAGCAAAGTCGATACAACTCATGCATAGAGTTTCGTGTGTAATGGCAATGTAAGTTCAGGAAACATTCATAGCTACCGCTGCAGGAATTTATAAATATATATTCCATCAATCCAGTATTCCGAACAAAATCGGTGCAATTTTGTTCATTTTCGGTGGTAAATGTTGGCCAAGTTTATACAAATTTGCACAACACGTGGTAACACGATAATGGTGTTCACACTTCTAATAACTCGAAACCCTGCTAAATATAAATATGTCAATGTAAATTTAACATTTTTCTTTTATAGCCTACCAATGGAACAGCTCGATATAGGTAAATTTTCAAAGTGCCCGCTATGCGACGTCGCTGGGCTCTCGGAATTAGTAGAGGGTCAGGGCCTGCCGTTTTCCAGTTTCACCTGGCAAAATTTTGGACTCCCCAGGTCCAACGCCGCTTGGCAATTTTTTTTGGCTCCCGCTCAGTAAAAACACCCACAAAGGACATAAAATTTGATCAAAATTTGCATAAAAATTCTGTCTTGAACACAAAATTTTGTAAATTTTGTCAAAATTTGCTTCAAAATCACTTTTTGTCTCCATCAAAAGCGTTTTTGAACCGTTTCCGACATGATTTTTAACCGGTTTTCTCTTGGTAAACTGACCCATGCCAAAATTGGGTGCCCCCTGGTTCCAAACCAGGGGACCTCCGGTTCATTCCCCTGGCAAAATATTCAGCGAATGGAGAGCCCAGCGTAGAAAGATTACATAGTTGGTATTTCATGAGGTATAATGCATTCGTAACTACCAATTTTGTGTTAATATAGCGTGAAAGTTTGGTGTTGTCGCATTTGGCTCTACTTCAGCGGATTAGTTTACAAGTTGGCGTGCCATATGTTCTTAGGTTTAATACCTGTAGCTTCAGTTCGATACCGACCAAAAATGTCTGAAAAATGTAGCATTTCAGCGGCAAAGCTGCTCACATGAATAGAAAAATTTATCCGGACGTTGTGTGGCCAAGAATTTACTTATTGCATTTCGTAGCTATGGTAGGAGAAGTTTTATAGTACAGTGTTCGTATGGTTTCATAAGTTGTTCTTACGGATGGATTTTCAACTGTGAAAAGTGCAAGAAAGATTTATTTATAGCTGTTGTCCAAGCACACCTAACGTCATGTTACCTATAGCGTCACCTTAATAGTACAGTCAGCAACTGAAAAATCGTTACATTACCACTTCTGTAATTTATTACTTCTGCATATGAATATCCAGTTCTTATCAAATATAATACGTACGCTGTATAACTTGGCTCAAAGTATATGCTAACTATGCTGAATATCTGCAATAAGCAAGGTGCTGTCTACGACATACTTGCATGCATAAAAATAGTGCTTTAAATGACATGTATATGGAACTGCATAACAAAGCATTAACTATAACTAGATAATACAGTTTAAAAGATGATCAATGGGATTGGGCTCACTATAATCCCATGAAGTCTAGCGTTTTACTATAGCAGCCGATTCTATAAACAGCTCAAAGGCGTGTTCACACGCTCAAACTTTTAGCTAAAATTTTGAGCTTAAAATTTCAGGTCAAAATTTAATAAAAATATAAAAACTAGACCCCGATTTTTAAAGTAAAATTGCAATATTTCAAAATTCCAGATCAAGATTTGAGCTCAAACTTTTTCAGGTAATGCAGAGGAATTATCACTGAAAAGTTTGAACAGAGTTCACACGTTCCATCTCACTAAAATGCAAAAAAGGTGCTTTAAATTTTTTCTCAAAATCTGTGCAAAATTTTGAGCGTGTGAAGACACTTTCTTGGTGCCACTGAGGGGTGCACGGTGTCATACCGTATGGAAAACGCTGAAAACAATAACGTAGCACTGCAAGACAATTAAACATGTTTGGTCTTTTCGGAAAAACACATGTAAGTTATAACATTATTTTGCTAATTTTGCACGAAATGCTCCTTCTTTGCGTGAACTATTAACTAAAATTTTTTAGTTCATTTAAATGATCCGCATTGCGGATTAAATGAATGTATTGTTTTTGTAAGTCAAATTAAAGAGATTTTAAGGGTTTTTAAATTCATGAAAGGTGTTCATGTTATTGTTGCAAGTTGAACCAAATTTTATGTTATTGAAGTTTGAAACTTATCACCGATTCAGGTGTATAAAATAAAAATTAAATAATTCGGATTGGTGCTAATCATTTAACTTCTACATCTGTTCGACAACATCTAGTTACATAAATTGGTCGAATTGCTCGGGTGTTATTTCCTCGCATTCTCAGTAACCTTAAGCATCCGACACAACTCAGTAACTAAAACTCGTGACCATGACCCGAGCGCTTGGGGTTCAACGCTTCGCAGCGACCTTTAACCGCCCAGTGAAACTCGAAATTCAAATTAATTCAGGGCCTAAATAACTAATTATACTTGTATAGCAATCTTTCACAATAAAAATAGCACAAATTTGTTTCACTACAATTAGGCGGCTGAAGAAGTCAAGATATGCTTTGAGCTTGACTTCTAGATTCTAGTAGTAGAAAAGCTAACCTAACTAAACTGAAGTACAGTTTGAGGAACGTGACTTAAATCCATGGGGTTCGGTTTGAAAAATTTCCATTTCACTCAACTTCACATTGCTAAATGCTACGGGCACTTTATTCTTTACCACGTCAACTCTTAAACGAAGGTCGTGTCATATTATCGACATACATTTTTAAAAACGACCATACAATTTTACCGTTAAAAATTGAAGATGGTAAAAACGTTTAGGTTTATGTCTCATGAAAAAATGCTATACAAATTGATGAATCATAATCTTGAAATTCGCTGACCACAATTTAATGAATTCATAATGTCCTTCAGCACATTCACAGTGACCATAGCAGAAAGTGTATACACAGCGCAATATATTCAATATTAGCGTAACTTGCCTCTGAAAAATAACAATTTGCAACATACCATCAAGGTAGGGACACCTTCATATGGATCTGCGTCGGCAAATACAATCGCTTCTTGAATATCTTTTTGCTGCTGTATAGGTTCTCCTTTAACAAGTGCCTGTGAAAGAGTTAATAATACTATAGTGTTAAGCCGCTAGTGCTCAAGGCGGCTAAATTGGATGAATTTTAAGTGTAAGCGGTTAGGTTGACGAATTCAAAACTACCATAAATATTGCTGGATTGTAATGATAACTGAAAAGTGGGAACAATGAAGAAAAACATCAAGCAAACCCTGAAACAGAATCTTGAGGCCTAGCTGTGTGAAGAATCGCAACTGTACTAGTCGCCACATGATTATAAAGCAAAAATGAGCAGAATGTAGTTTGGACCGTCGGCGTCGCAAACGTCAGCTTGGATATAGCCGAATGTAGTAAAAGGCACAACTAGGTGACTATATCTTCGCGGCAAAATAGAATAATGGGGTTATGCTTCTTTTCTATAAAGCTATGGATTTGGTACAAAAACTGCATATTTTTCCCGAATTTAGAACGGTGGGTGGAAATATAATTGTAGCATGTGGAAAATATAGTGAAAGATTTTATAGTTTCGTGCATATTTAAAAATAGTTTTCAAGCCGTTTCAATAGCATTCGATACACATTTTACAAGAGGCTCGCCTAGACGTAGACATCGCGTTATGGTTTGATAAACTTAAAATAAAGAAAACTAGACGTAAAGTTGAACCGAAAAGAAGCATTTCGTTGCGCTGCTGAAAGTTTCTTTTCAAGGAAGAATTCTTTTAATTAAACCATAGCTGTCAAAACTCTGTCGGCTTGTGGGGTAGATGTTTCTGGCAGAGATGCGGTAGATATAGCTTAAAGGGGAAGGGCTCGGCCGTGTTAAGAGTGGTAATCCCGAAACCCCTATGGATACATAAAACAAAAAACTATTAACTCGGTCGATACACCGCACACCGGTTTTAGTACGCTATTAACTTTCGTGCCATGTCTTAACTACAACATGTAGACTGAGAAACGTATAACAATTATTAAATTCGTTGATTCATTGAATATCAAAGCATACTTAGCTACAATAAAGACTGCTTTAACGTTGCGTCGGATCACATTCGTTCCAGTATGATACGACCTTATTCCGTACTGACAGTATTATCACCTTAATTCGATCGTATGTTGTTAGCGTGAAATTGATAAACTTCATAACACGTTGCTTTGTTGCCATTTTGGCCTTTGTTCGTCGCCGTATTCGTTGAGGACGCTTCATGCGTTCTTTCCGCTCCTAAAGTATAAAGCTTTCTTGCCTTAAAGAATGTTCATGAAGCAAGATTGTGTTTTTACCAGTAACATTTTCATCTTGAATAAAGTTGTCACAGCAGTAAAAATCTTAAAAGATCTAAAGGGACACAGCATTGTCATTTGTTCTATTTGCGAAACTTAAAGCCAGAAAAACACAAAGCCAATGTCCTGCAGCAGTTATAGGTATAATTATTTCATATGGGTTTGCTGAATGAATATTGCTCAAGCCATGACTCTGAGATATTTAAGGACCTTTGCATTAGGTAAGAGATCATCTTCTACTTCAGAGATTTTTGTTTTTATACAACTCTGTTGAGCAACAAATCAGTCGTAAGATGTCTTGTTAAGAGCGCGAAGAAAATATAACCAGTTAAATATCAATTTTGTATCGTTTTATGAATAAGTTTTAATAATTACATAAGCATCAGTAATAGGATTTCGTATTTTACAATTTGTATATATTCGCTATCGTCTCTCGCTAAATGGTGGTCTTATATAGTCATTTTTGTCACAGCCGTCAGGCTGTGACATTGATTTCACCTTTTGTCAGAGTGTGCATTACAGCTTTGGTTGCACTGCACTGCACGTATCTGTTATAGTCAAAGCCTTTTCAGATCCGACCGCTGGAGTCTGCATGCCAGGCAAAAATGGCATGCAGCAAACGTCTCGGATTTGTTGACTACAATTGAGATGAAAACATTTAGGAATTCCGAGAATTGATGACATCGAAAATTATATTATCAACTTTACCAGGTCTGAATTCATTCTTGCTATTTCATAGACAGCATATTCGCAAACGCTGAAGTCAAATAATTTGACATGTTTCAAAAACCAAATATTATGCTGAACCGTCGTAAACTTTATATTTAAATAACTATATGTAGTCCAGGCGCATAAATTGTATTGTTAATAGGAATATGACTGCTGTGACATTCTTCTTTAAAGAAGAAAACTTTTTTGTTTTCAAACAAAAGTTCTTGACACATAGTATGTGTTTCCGACAGGGTAGCTTGTTCAATTTTAGCCTCATTTATCGTGAATGTATATATTAGCTACGCCGCTATAAAAATAAGTTTTTATGTCAAGTTAAGAAGCCCAGTAAAATTAAATTACACGCGAACCTGGTGGCGGTGGTTGATCTCTTAATTCTTTTATACCCGAATTAATTTGTGTTTCACACAATGTTTGACAAAATCAAGCCGGGACAAGAAATTAAACCAAGCTGCTTCGTTGCCAACGGCGTAGATTTCTAGGAGCTGCTGCTTGGTTTATCAAAGAACCTCGTAATACCGAACCGCGCAAGCAAACATACACCGAACAACACACCTAACACACAACTACACAATGTGCGGCAAATTGATCAGGCATCAGTCGGCATGAAGGTGTTAAAACTCTCTCAAGCTCATAAAACTGTTTCGAGCGACGAATTTGACTAACATATTAGTACTTTGTTTAGCAAAATATTCCAGAAATTATTGATGGAAATTGGTCACTGAAATTGAATAACACGGGTAAATGTTTTGATACAGTTAACGCACATTGTGGCTCAAGTAACTTGATAGACATAATATTGAGTCTAAGATTTTGATCCAGGGCATCAAAAAAGGTGACAGAGTTTGTGATCGTTGTTGAAACTCACTATGCTAGACATTTACCCAGTTGTTCTAACCAATGAGCTAGCCTTTAGTCGTCATTGTTTGAGTGATTTGTTTTGCGACCAGTATGGTATTGAATAGTCATACGAACGAGAATTGTTGCATACTCCCAGCATTTTACATTAGTCTAAACGTCAAACCAACGGCAGTTTACTAAATGTTTAAATAAGAATGCTTTGGCGTGTTTTCAGAATCAATCAAGCATAGAAAGATTTAATAGTGTTTTATGTATTCATAAAATAGCTTTTGTCGCTTTTTTGATATTTTTAGCATGTAAGCAGAGTATAGTACAGGTGCACGGAGAGCATTGATGATGAAGTAGCATATCGGTATGTCTCCGGCTCTGTAACCAGTACGCTCGGACTGGACAGGAAAACATATCCAGGAGTACAAAAAAATTAAATTTAAGACAGAAGCCTCAAACGTAGTAAAATATCGGAGCATTCACAGCCTCTAACGGATCCTAAGTATTAATTTATAGATTTATGGTACAAGCCGATAGATTATTGAGACTGTGTTGTTGGACGTTTGAATGATAATAACTTAGGAATTTTATTCTATTCTAATGTAAGCATACCGGATCATTACAAATCGTTGCAACCACAATTAGCAAGTTCGGCTGGTGGCGCAAATACATCGGATATTCTTTTTTGAACCTGTAGAATGTATAATGGGGGATTTTGCACTAAACTGTGGGTTCTTTTATACGGTGTTTATCAAGTTGTAAACAGTCTAAGCTGCCTTTGAAACTACAGAAATTGTCACATATATTTCCTTTGTGTCGAGTTGCTTTAATTTGTTATGGCTACATATTCAAGGTTGCAACTCCTGTCACGATGATGACTAATGTGTGAAAACCAAAAGTTTAATATATACAGATATTTGAAGCAAAAATTATATTTGTCATTTGCTCAACCTAAATTCTATAGGTTTTTATCAATTCTTGAACATTTATGTATTCAATCAAAATGTACTTACTACATCATACTTCAACTGTACCAAATATACGAGGTTCAAAAATGTTTTACGTAAATCAATATTAATACAGAGACGTTTGCCGTACCCCCATTCTGCATGGTGCTACGGACTCAAGGGGTCGTATTTCTACTTTTCAAATGATTGCGTTTAATCACAGTATGAAGGAAAGTGAAACCAATGCTACAGCCTGACGACAGTGACAATAAAATTAAGTAGATATAAACGTACATTTTGCGGCAGGTCTTACTACAAATACGTAGTCAGGATAAATCTAAAAACAATGACTGTTTGATGTTGGACCGGAAGTCCCAACAAATGTAAAGCACCTTTCATCTGTTACACAGTCGTTCAGTAAAACTAAAAATATTCTCTTAGATATTACGTTGTATCTTGTAATACATTATGGCATACACTAAGATTGCCACACACCAGAAAAGGGTCTGGACCCCTGGCTAAACAAATTTTTTAACAGAGTTGTCTTGTTAAAAACATCTCCGCCGAAGTCGGGAATGTAACCAAGCCATCTAGGTTCAATCAGTTGGAGCAAATGTTTGTTTAAAATTGTACAAAATACGCTTACGTTTCAGAATAAAAAGGTTCATATCATCTTGATATTATCAAATTTTCATTTCTACAAAGTAAAAATCAATAACAGTGTCAAGTTGCATAAGAACCGCTCATAATAATTTATCATTTTCTGGTATTTTCTCGAAATTTTAAATACTATCTACGCTGTGTCTGGATTGACATATATACCTCATTTATCTAAAATTGTAAAATTCATTTTCTACGGCTAACGCAGAATTTTTCACACGTTACGACAATATAAATTTAATTTTTATTTCAATGTTTATTAAAATTTTTCTCATTGATTTTGATTGAAAGCGTACTTTTCTTAAGTTTAATGAAAAACACGTTTATTTTTGCTGTACGCATTAGCTTCTGTGACGGGTAGACGTCGCGTACGATTAAAACTGCGGATTCAGCTGCAAATATCAGCATTTTTCTGAATCAGAACAACAGCCTAAGCGAAATGATTTTTCAATATTGAATATGAATTTAAAAAGTTTCACGCATATCGCTCGAAAAAATTGTTCAGTCGTGGCAAGGAATACAAGAGACCTGATTCATATCTGCGCAGATGCTAGTTAATTTAGTAGATGAGTGTCGCTCTGAGCTTGTGTCATTAGATTAATTAAAACAGTGCCGATATACATTCGTGCAAATTGAAAAATGCTTCTTAAAAATTTTAAACATGTGCTATCTGTTTCACAGCTAGCTGCCACTCTAAATTGGGTGCTTTTTAGTGAACTTAGGTATCACTTAGACCTGGTACCAACTTAATACCAGTGTTGTAGTACTGCTGCGGGGGATGCGAATTGAAGAAAACACTGAGTTAAAAACTGAGAGTTTATGACTGAAGCAAACAGATGTGTCGAGATGAATTTCATGCAATGTAAAACACACATCTAATAAAGCCACATAACTTAATTTTAAGCGTGAAAAAAGTTTGCAAAGCTTTGATCCGGGAATTACGGTTAAAAATTGTAATTTTAGCTGCTACTAAAATAATCAATTGTATTTCTTCAAATCAGACAGAAAATCTACTTACCTACGTAGCTGCTTTTACCGAGCTACAGAGCGGTTTATGTAAGTTTGGCTCAGTGCAGAAATGGACAGTTGTATTGATTCTGCTATAAAGGTTGTCAGTATAATAATTATGTGCGAGTATAATTTTAGGTTAAGCAATTACATACCGACTACAACATTGTAAAACAGCTAAACTGAGGTTATAAAAATTCCACAGCACAGGTGAACTAAGATATATTGCAGCTGAAGTCCTAATATATCTAGTACCCATTTAGTAAATGGATGAGGTACCAAAACAACCAATTTTGTGTCGAAATCGCGCAGATGAAATGCTGGCACTATTATTAAAATGGCGTGGCGTTATTATTCTGAAATTTTCAAGGCTTGTACCTGTAGGCTGTATACTATATCACAAATATTTTTCCAGCATCGTCCATTCTGCGGGATAAGATATTTTGAACCAAATTCTTGTAATTTCCCCGATAACATTTTATGGCTTTAGGGAAGTTGGTTCCATTTGGCTCAGCTTTCCACTGAACACCTGCCTCTTCCGTTCAACGCAACCACTGCTAATGAGGTGTCGATCTAAGATTGAATCTGGCTACAAAATAAAAGTAAAAATATTTTTCTGGTCGGAATCAACAAAAATGCTGTTGCTGTCGCCAGTATCTAAACAATGAATACCCTGATTTGTTGTAAGGAGCAACTATGAATGATTTATATTCATTACATAATTTAGTTCATTAATCATGTTTGCACTAGTTAGCCAATATTTAAAAGCTATGACGGTATAAAACCCAACGGTATCAGTGCATTGTCTAGTATCATATATATAATATGATGCATTTATCTTCAACTGGATTCATCGTCTAACCTTATTTATCTTCCACACACTTGCAGCATACTTTGTCCACCAGTCACGAACTTCGTTAGGGTCATACTTCGCCTTTCGCTTGATCACGCGTCGCTTGAAAGCACCACCATCTTCATCGTCATCGTCGTCATCGACGTCCATTCCTCCTCCGCCAGTCCCTGTTCCTCCATTCTTCCCACCTTCTTCAAATCCATCATCACTGTCATCATCATCATCATCATCTTCATCCTTTGCCCCGTCTTCACCTTCTGCTTCCTTGACTTCTATATTATATTATAAACACAATTTATTGCTATGGAATTCGGAAAAGTGATGGTATTTAAAAAAGACTGGATCAGTAGATTAATGCATTGAGCAAATCAAGCTAGACACCCTTATACGGAATCTCAAATGAATCTTAAGAATAATCTATGTTCAAGCGTGGTTTTTTTGCTTTTGTATAAAATTTATGGTTAGCTTGTTACACATACGTGCTCGAGCTTCGAAGTCCGAGGAAAGGTAGCCGGGTGCTGGGGCCCTCGACCTTCCGGCGTAAGGTGTGACGCCTTCGGCAAGGGAGGTTGGACTACCTGTGGGGATTGGGGTAGCCGAGACCTGGTAGGGGTTCTTCGAAGCCTCTGGGGTGAAAGTAAAATAAGGTTTAAATTTAACTGAAAGTTAATCAATTGTGGAATTAACATTCACTAAGAAAATTGTTTACAATTTTGCAACTAGCAAACACTAGTTCTACCAGGCAACACCACTGGCATAATAAACATGTCCTCATGCCAGTACCCAGATTCATTCAAAGTAATCAAAATATAATCAAATATCTAAAGGATCCATGATATAAATAGGGCCATTTATTAAACATACACTTAGAACCTCGTTCGATTGATAGGATTCAGGGTCACTATTACTGTACACTTTCACTATCTATCATGCATAGCTCATTTTGTTTGTAATCAAAATCATGTCTCTTGCCCATGAAAGTCTCTTCGAAATAATAAGATTACTTTTTTCATTAATGAGCTGAGATAACATTTACCAGCGACACTAGTGGTATTATGTCAGTCGTTTTGGTTGATAGATGAAAGTGGCAAGCATTTGTTTTTAAATTTGCGCTTAAACACATCGTATCGCTAGCTAGAAACATCGTTACAGTAAAGCTAGCAGCCAATATTTCAATGTTATATAAATATTAGTTTATTTCAGTATAACATTCAATCGAAACTAAGTCATTGAAGCTGTTTAGTGCACAATATGCCCACATGCCATTACATATGGTTTATAGCCACACATATTGTGTTCTGTAAATCATGTTTAACGTCAAAGCATCGAAACTTACTCGCATCATTCTGTTCCCCAGTTTTCTTTGGCAATGCTTCGAGAGCATTATCAAAGCCATTTTCTTGCTGAAAAAGATATTAAAAACATGCGATAAAAGAAAAACGTGAATAGTAGTATACCTAAGCAGAGAAGATAAGGTGACCTGTTTGGCTAGGCACTGTAATTTCAGAAATGCGTGTCTGCAATGCAAATAGGTTCCCATGTATCCGTATGTTTACTACCTCGATGTGCATTGGTATATACCTATTTCTAAGAACAAAGTAAGGGTGTTTTTAAACACCGTTGCAGATTATATATACTAATCAGCTACTGTTTACTAAACATATTATTCTACTATCTACGTGATTTTGTTGCAATTATGCAGACTGTAACAAACAAAAATAACTATTAGCTCCGTAACATTCTTTGAGAAATCTTACTATGATTTGGGGAAAACGATTAGTACAAATTCTTATGTATGACAAGGCGTAAAATATTTAATTAAAGAAATTTATTTCCCAAGAGGAGTAATCTGTTGTTTCATTAATATATTGAAAACTTCGATAGAGGTTATTCTTATTATTATAATTATTATTATCTTATTAGATAATTATTTATTCTATATTTACGAACACAAATTGATATTGCTCGGCGATTAATTCACAATCTTCATATTTTGATAGACTAACATTCTGACTCGACGATTTTCTAATATTTTGTTAAATATTTATGCGTTGTTCTCATTAAGCTGCGTGCACCTACTACACACGGTTGCGTAAAGAACAGCAGTGTTCGTTACACTGCGGTTGTTGATACATTGTATCTTCGATTTTATCTGTAGTTACAAGCTTCGTGCAGCAGTTAGCGTTTTTAACGATGCTTGTATCGAGCATTGAGATTGACGTTACACGGATTGTAACAACAATATTTAAAATTTCACGCCTAGTGTAACGCCAATAACGGTTGCCGCACGATGGCGTAATGAGTAATAATATTTTTGTACTGCAGCTGTAACAGAAAACCTAGTAGCTGCGCAGCAGTATAACAACAGCTGAGAAAAACACATGCCAGCTTTGTTACACAAACAGAGGTTACAGAACGCTAATGTAACTAGCAGCTAAATCTTTCAACAAATGTTAATCAAAACCTAGGTAGCTGCACCATTCGTCACAGCAGCCGAAAGCACTGCACAATGATGTAAACTGAAAAACAGACTGCTGCACAGCGACTGCACAATATCGGAATAAACGAAGGACGTATGTCCATTAATGGTGTTCAATATTTCTGTACCAGATTTATTGACCGTGATTTTGAAGGTTTATCATAAACGCGTAACTGTAAGTAGGGTCAACTTCGATTGCACGGCGAACGGTATTACTGCGAGAAAGCGACGATTGTGGGTTCAGATACGTTCGAATGAATCACTCATTGATGCCATTAAAAACCCGTTATTGGCAAAGACATCTTTTATAGTTTATTCCGCAATAAAACGGCCTACCATAAACCACAACTTTATAGCAATACTACATTTAGTGTATAAATAGCCACTCTCTCAAAATTGCATCCGCAAAGTTTATTTGGAAAAACGGCAAGAACAGGTAGGTATCGTATTGTAGTTGATATTAAACTTCATTACACCCAATTTATGGTTATGTCTTACCCGAGATTTAGACCATAATGCTCATAGCGGTAGAATGTTAACCTCTCCCGAGGCGTCGGCTACACTACCTATCACCCGCCGAACACGACGAAGCCTCAGTCACTTGATATTGACAACCAGTTGTTAACATCAGATAATTTTACCGATAAAGCATAAAGCAATGCATAACATATAAAGAATTTGGGCTCTTGGCTCGGCTCAGCTCTAGCCGAGCTGAGTTTTCATGGTGTCCATACCATTTAATACGGAGACCAAGATTTGTGAGCGAATGTTGAGCCTAATGTATTGGGAAAACCTGCAACGGTTCTTAAAAGCCATTTTCTAAAACAACAAGCGATGTATATAACAATAGTCTGCCAAATATAAGAAAAGCAGGGATTATGTCAGCTCTGCACTTAAACGTTATAAGAGCATATATATAGTTCACCTAGAGGTTATGTATATGTTCTCTCTAATCATAGATGCTCATAGGTGGTTGGATCCCCTCGTGATGTGTCGTTACACCCCCAGCGCCCCAGCTAGAACACAGCCCTCCCCCGGTGCCCAAGATACCACACAACCCGCCGATTGCGGGGTCTTTTATTGTTCCGGCCCTTAGAGCCGATCCTAGCTTGACATCGCTGAGCCGAACCCAGTCGCACCGGACATTGTTTTCGAAGAACCGAGTCGATACATAACTTGAAAAAATCTGCTTATTTCTTAGCTGTAATACAAAGTACAGTAAACTTCTGGGTATACTACCTACAATAACCCCTTCATAGCATAGTAGTACGCAACATAGCAACGCTGCAAAAGGCAGCCAAATGTCATAGCTAGCTAAAAATTTATACAGTAAAGTAAAGAAATGTTATATTTTGTTTACTGCGTTATTCATGCGATGAAACAAATATTAAATTGAAATACGAAGGCGAACAGGATAATACCGTCACGCAGGTGCCTATTCTATTCACCAAACCTTGTATCTGTGAAACATGACACGGCTTCACAAGCAAATCTCTACTCAGTCAAAGCCGTGTTCTCAAAATTTTCTTTAATTTAATGGCGCTGTTCGGGCAGTAAATCTTATGCTGCCTGGGTCCAAATAATAAAAATATATAATCAACGTGTGCTATTTTTGAAACTACCCAACTGTACTTCATAAAAACTTGTATCTCCTAAAGAAATTAGGCATCGGTTTTCAAAAAATTCCAGAAAACTTTATAATATGCACCAGTATTGGCGCAAAACATATGATAGGGACACTGCCGTATGCTATAACCTTGGCACAAGTTAGCCATGGCAGGGCTTACGGTGTATTTGGACGTTTGCTAGCACAGTACTCAGTTGTGTAGCTTTGTCGGTCAAGCTTGTCTAGTCTCACTCGAGTGAACTCGTTTCAACCGTGGTTGGATATCTCTAAATTCACGACATGCCACATTTCAACCATAATTACTGAAATATGAATGCACACTGTTATATTTCATATTTCAGCAATGGACGTTTGGATGTTGGGCTGTATTACATTCGTATTTGCGAGCATGGTTGAGCTTGCGCTAGTTTGTTATGCGAACAATCAAATCTCGAAGCAAAATCGACGAGCTACGCGAGATCGTGCTGCCAGTCGGCGACGTGGTGGAATCTCGTCATACGCAAGTCAAACCAGTGAAATGCTGCGCGGAGAAATACGATCCGAAACCAATGCAAACGACGATGATAGTCCCACCGGGCCAACAACATCGGAGCGACTGATTCCAAACAACCCTCAAGCTGCTGACGTCAAAACGACTGAACCTGATTCAACTATAACTAGTGCACACGGTGCAATTCAAACTAAATCATCAGAATGTTACAGCTCTGGCGTGGCCAAATGCAGCGAAATAGCCAGCAGTAACTATGTTGTTAACGACGACGATGGCACTGCTGTACCGATAACGGTTGCAAGCAATGGAGCTAACATTACAAACTCGGCTAGTGAGTCAGCGTTCTGTTACGATACCGCTGGTGACAACAACAAGAAAAGACGATCAGCGTGGAGTTGCAGCGCACCGTCATCAGAACAACGAATAGTACAGCAGTCCTATTTACAATCGAATGCGTCATACTTGTCAGCCGATGCTCAAAACATAATAAACTGTTTAGCTAATCATAAGTCAAAAACTCAGCAACTACTTTCACTGTCAACCCAAGTTCATAAATCGAAACAAAATCCTGAAATCGGAAATCAGATCAGCCGCGATATGACAGACACAGCTAACTTTAACGAAACTGATGCTACAGATTATACGAATTTTTATGGCTACGACATTTCAGATGTCGGAGGTACAGGAATGGACAATCGTGGTGGGTGTCACAATAATTCACCCATGGTCGTTCCTAGTTTTTCAGGTGGAGATCAATTTTCGAACCCGTTTGAAGGCAGTGAAAACGCCGCATTCTTTGGCATCGGATGCAGTGTTGGTGTCGGTAGACGACGGTTTCGACATAATAATAACAATAATCAAACGTCCAATCATCATTTTAGCATTTCAAGTAATACAGGTGCACCGCGTCAAAACAATACTGCAGCGACAGCCACAACAATAATCCGAGAGATACTTGGAAACAGTTGCAGTAGTCGTACTAAAATCAATAATCCATTTGCATCATTAGCAGCTCATAATAACAACAGTTGTACTACAAACAATTGGACCACCGATCTATTAAGTTCGGGAGCTGGACCGTATTATGCGCCAACTAAGAAACTTTCGAGGCTGGAGCCTTTGGTTTCATCAAAGCGCCGCTGTCGCTGGTGTGCGCTTTGTTGGAGTTGCTGCGCGTGTCGTATTGTTTCACCCGAAGGTATCGATCGTGCTGCTGCGTTTGGATTCCCAATTGCGTTCAGCGTGTTCAATGTTTTCTACTGGTGGTATTATGCATTTTTGTCTCAGCAATGGGGATGGTAAATCGTCCACAATAGTGCGCATACCTGGAGTCGGTGTGTTGTGCCAAATAGGGAAAAGATATTTTGCTGACTGAGGATAAACAAGGCATTCTAACCACGTGGCTTACGCGAGACAATAAACGACACCTAACTATTTCTGAGCTACTGATCAACACTTGAGTTTATCAAAGCTCTTCTTCGGTGATATGTTTGAATTTTTGAAGGACAACACATAGAAATCCTGGTTATGCTATCGTTTGATTCACAAGTCTTATAATATTATGGAGAAAGCACGGTGGCGGTGTGTAGATATCCATGCAGTGCAACCAACCTCGAACCCAACGAATTTAGATCACTGTTTGTCTTGTTCGTTTTTGCAAATGTAATAGCAACCAATAATTGCTCGTCCTCCTGCTACGTAACCTTTGAATAAACTAGACAACTGCTGGTGCGTGTTCAACTCTCGCCGGGCATCTAAATTTTTTACGTTTGCAGTCATTTTTGTTCCAAGCAAATCAATCCTGCTTCTAACATTAAGTCATTATGGGATTAACATGGTACTAAAGAAAAGGCGACTACAGATCTTGCTATGTCGTTTATTCTATCGATGCAAATTGGTAAAAGATGAGTTTATATGCCAAAGTCGGGACTACGTAGATTCACGAATATAAATGAGCAGAACTATAGAAGTATTTGTCACAATATATAAGGCTTAAGGTATAATGCCACAATTACAGAAACCCATCGGGCCGTGCGAAAGATTGTAGTTTATTAATCACTACATAATCCTCGATTATTGTACATTGTTGTAAAATTAAATATCATTGAGACTCCCATAGGTGTCCAAAGGCCGTCGTGTTATCATGTGAAACAGTTTTAGTGCGGACGAATAGAACTTCTACAACTAAAAGAAACACAGAGATTCGAGCGAGAGATCTAATAACCCATATCAGAGTTGTCAAAATACATTTACATATGTTAATCTGAAAGCGTCTACAGAAAAACGTGTCTGTAGAGTTGGTATACAATGACGGTGGAGATGTTGTTGCATATTGACATTTACAAAGTATGCTATATATATAATACATGTGCAAATTTGCTAATATTTGCTTAAATCTTACAGAATGCACATTGATGTAAAATTAAATATTAATGACACTCTCATAGGTGTCCAAGGTGTGTCGTCTCATAGAGGTCTAATCAATTTTTTCACTTTCTTGTGTTAAGATTCTATGTATTAGCAGACCAATATGTTACGGTATAAAACCGACAAGTTTGTGTATATGTATGTGTTCGAGATTGCTTCGAAGTCAAGGAGAGAACCAATTAATATTTGCTTAAATCTTAAAGAATGTAGGTTGTCGTAAAAATAACTATCAACGAGACTCTCATTGGTCTCCGAAGGTCCGTCGTCTTATAGTGGTCTAACCAAGGTTTTCTCTTTCTTGTGCTAAAATTGTACATATCAGCAAACCAATATGTTAC
The DNA here is from genome assembly GCA_030248225.1 of Trileptium ribeirensis. Taxonomy (NCBI): domain Eukaryota; kingdom Metazoa; phylum Nematoda; class Enoplea; order Enoplida; family Thoracostomopsidae; genus Trileptium; species Trileptium ribeirensis. Next base: position 31,863 of record JASANE010012610.1, read on the forward strand.
GGAATTGACGGTATAAAACCGACAAGTTTGTGTATATGTACGTGTTCGAGATTGCTTCGAAGTCAAGAAGAGAACCAATTAATATTTGCTTAAATCTTAAAGAATGTAGGTTGTTGTAAAAATAACAATCAATGAGACTCTCATTGGTCTCCGAAGGTGCGTCGTCTTATAGTGGTCTAACCAATGTTTTTTCTTTCTTGTGCTAAAATTGTAAATATCAGCAAACCAATATGTTACGGAATTGACGGTATAAAACCGACAAGTTTGTGTATATGTATGTGTTCGAGATTGCTTCGAAGTCAAGGAGAGAACCAATTAATATTTGCTTAAATCTTAAAAAATGTAGGTTGTTGTAAAAATAACTATCAATGAGACTCTCATTGGTCTCCGAAGGTCCGTCGTCTTATAGTGGTCTAACCAAGGTTTTCTCTTTCTTGTGCTAAAATTTTATGTATTAGCAAACCAATATGTTACGGAATTGACGGAATAACACCGACAAGTTTGTGTGTAAGAGGTACGTGTTCGAGATTGCTTCGAAGACAAGGAGAGAACCAATTAATATTTGCTTAAATCTTAAAGAATGTAGGTTGTTGTAAAAATAACAATCAATGAGACTCTCATTGGTCTCCGAAGGTCCGTCGTCTTATAGTGGTCTAACCAAGGTTTTCTCTTTCTTGTGCTAAAATTTTATGTATTAGCAAACCAATATGTTACGGAATTGACGGAATAACACCGACAAGTTTGTGTGTAAGAGGTACGTGTTCGAGATTGCTTCGAAGACAAGGAGAGAACCAATTAATATTTGCTTAAATCTTAAAGAATGTAGGTTGTTGTAAAAATAACAATCAATGAGACTCTCATTGGTCTCCGAAGGTCCGTCGTCTTATAGTGGTCTAACCAAGGTTTTCTCTTTCTTGTGCTAAAATTGTACATATCAGCAAACCAATATGTTACGGAATTGACGGTATAAAACCGACAAGTTTGTGTATATGTATGTGTTCGAGATTGCTTCGAAGTCAAGGAGAGAACCAATTAATATTTGCTTAAATCTTAAAGAATGTAGGTTGTTGTAAAAATTACTATCAATGAAACTCTCATTGGTCTCCGAAGGTCCGTCGTCTTATAGTGGTCTAACCAAGGTTTTCTCTTTCTTGTGCTAAAATTGTAAATATCAGCAAACCAATATGTTACGGAATTGACGGTATAAAACCGACAAGTTTGTGTATATGTATGTATTCGAGATTGCTTCGAAGTCAAGGAGAGAACCAATTAATATTTGCTTAAATCTTAAAAAATGTAGGTTGTTGTAAAAATAACTATCAATGAGACTCTCATTGGTCTCCGAAGGTCCGTCGTCTTATAGTGGTCTAACCAAGATTTTCTCTTTCTTGTGCTAAAATTTTAAATATTAGCAAACCAATATGTTACGGAATTGACGGAATAAAACCGACAAGTTTGTGTATAAGAGGTACGTGTTCGAGATTGCTTCGAAGTCAAGGAGAGAACCAATTAATATTTGCTTAAATCTTAAAGAATGTAGGTTGTTGTAAAAATAACAATGAGACTCTCATTGGTCTCCGAAGGTCCGTCGTCTTACAGTGGTCTAACCAAGGTTTTCTCTTTCTTGTGCTAAAATTGTAAATATCAGCAAACCAATATGTTACGGAATTGACGGTATAAAACCGACAAGTTTGTGTATATGTATGTGTTCGAGATTGCTTCGAAGTCAAGGAGAGAACCAATAGGTTACGTTTCGGTTAGTTGTCTTCTCCAATGCCTAAAATAAACAATTTAAAAGAATGACACATTGATACTGATTCAGGAATTGACCAATTTAGTCGTATCTCTGATTTTTTGCAGTTTTTTGCCATCAAACATCAAGGAGATAACATTTCAACGATTTTAGTAAAAGGGAGTTTACTATTTGATGTTATTCTCTCGCCGTAATATACTCATGTACAACCGTTGATACAAACGAATCACATTGTTTAGTGTTTTCAAATAACTTTATTTTCAACACAATTTAAGACTATTTGCATCGAAATTGAATACATATAGGTTCGATTTTGGGAAAAACGTGAAAATTATCCTCAGAAAACGAAATTTTCTAGTTTGTTATGAAAATTGTACAATATATAGGAAAATTGCAACCAAAAGTTGAATATTTTCGCAATTTTTAAAACCAGACAGATTGCGAGCTTGTCCCTTGATCTTGAGTGTTACCATAGCATATAATATCTATTTTAATGAGTTTTGCCAGGGTCTAAAATTTTGCAATTCATTTTGAATATTGTATTTGTGCAGATATGTGCTCAACAAATACCGGTTAATGAATAATTTCTTCATGATAACACCAATCTAATAAGCAACACTTCTCGATGAAGATTTGAAGAAGTCTGTGACTGTCAAAACGTTCGAATTTGGAACGAAGTCTGGGGAACAGAACAAAGGTTCCAAAGGCAGGACAAAAAGTTAGGGACACAGAACGAAAGTTGGAGGAATAGGACAAGAGTGGGAAATTTGCCCTCTCCTCACGCATCACTCGAAAAGTATCACAACTAACGGAAAAATGAACCAAGTCATCCCACAACGTATATAATCAAATGTGACACGAGTGACATACACTTCTTCAAGGTTTCATTATGAACTCTTGGTATTTATATAACAGAGTTAAAGACTACTCGCACTCATGCGGCAATATGAGCATGAAAATAGCGCAAAGTATAACTCTGCGGCGTTTAAACGTCTTCAAACCTGGGGCCGCAATCACAAGATAGTGGAAGCCTGTGGAATGTTAAATGCTGTTTGCATGGGCAACAAGTCAAAAAACGTGAGAACTGCGGATGTTTCGTTAATTTATCAGACTTCCGCCGCTACATTGAACATGAACATTTCTATTCGCTTACGAAAACTGAATATTACTAAGTTCAACTGTACATAATTTTAGGTGCGCTATTCTAGGCTTGCTTTGTGATTATTTTAATGTTCTCAAGGCAGTAGTATGCTGAACCGCTGCTAAAATTTGAATTATTGAAATAATATCAGTCGTTCGGCCTCTTAAGTTGCATCGAAGGTCGTTTACTTTTTTATTCCTGCAATAGCTATAAAATGAGAAGCTACCTCAAATGAATTACAAGTAAACTGTATTAGAATTTTTGCTATTTTGATTGGCCATCTCACCTCTTAACAGAAGTACCTTGTCTTAAGCAACGTAAAGAACAGTTACGCTGTTGGCAAATGAAAGCAAGTGCCTGTATCAAAGTTTTATTAAAAAACTTACTTCTCACGTGATTTCCTGTTATAATAATATAGGCCATCAATGGTGGTGCGCTATACCGTAACAAAGTGTATATTAAGCTAAGCATATATAAGCTATCTTAAGTACACCAGCTAATAAGTAAATTTAACATTGTTTGATACCTATCTAGGCAACCTGTGATGGCCTACCGCGGCTGGATTACCTGTAACATACGACCGTCGACTAATGAAACCTTTCGGCCCATGCGCATACAATTCAAGAGAAATAGAACAAAGTAGGGACTAATTAAACGGAGATATGTATTGTATACATTAGGCACAAAATATATACCTAAATATAACAAGTTAGGAAAGATTTTCCTAACTTGTTATATGGAATTGATTGCAAAAAAATGATAAATTGCAAAAAAGCAACCCCTATTATAATCTTTGAAAATTATATTTAGTGTCATGATAAAACTTTCATGTTTGTTAGTAAATGAAAAATATTTTTCATTCATAACAATGTCCATTGTTATTTCAGTCTCTAAAATAGCCAAAACAAGTAGGACACCGAACCCATTTAGAGAGCAAACTATTTTTACAATGTTCACCAGTGTAATTTGTTATTTTACTCGATAAAAATATCAAAAGCAATTACGATTCCGGACCGCTTTGGTAAGCAGATTGTTCTCACAATATACACTTATGCACTATATTACCTTAGTTAAATATAGAAAATAAGGAAAACGCTGAATTCCATTATGACTTATGTTCAACGCTTTCGCTCACTATATAGATATGTTAAACCTGTGTTTGTCTCACAACAACAAGATCACCAATTAAACCTCTGTACGCTGCACATTCATTTTCCTTTACCCGCTAAAATACCAAAAACAATTTATTTGATACACGCCTCAGCAAGTGAGTATTATTGCGCAATTACAGTAGCAAAATCAATCGTGTCTACTAACTGTAAAAAATTTATATTTCCAAATGTCGATAAAGCATAATTAAGAAGAGGTTCGCCAGCCTCAAACCCAGCCGGTTTAAACTTACAGCCAAAGATGCGAAGGTTGCATCCGTTTTGAGTTTTAATAACAATAGTTCAAAAACCATATTGAAGTTAATTGCTTTGCAGGATTAATATAAAATGGAGTTACAGTATGCATTAAAAATATATGCCAGTAACCACAGTTAAATTTGCGTATTAACCATTGGTGTCAATAGGAGGTAGAAGGATTGCCTATAAGGTTTGGACCCCCTTCAAGTCATATTTATCCCTCGACTGAAGGCTCTGCATCCTCCCCTCCCCGGTTCCCTCGCCAAGCACTGAAAGTGCTCGTAAAATTTTAGCAAAATTTGAGGTAAAATCAGCAAAAATTTGAATAAAATTGGCAAAAATTAGGGGTAAAATAGGGAAAAATGTCGAAGTTCTACCGCTACTCCCCAAAGGACCTCCCGCGACCGACAGTCAACCTCCCTCGACAGCTATAGTATTGACCCTTTCATGCACAACTCTGCGACGCGTTGTGCTAACTGAACGTTGTCCTAGGGAGTTGAATTCGGAATATGGTCAGTAAGCGCAGACTCTCCTTGGTTACACCTTGGTTCGCCTGTTACTAGTTAGCGGGTGTGTACTACACACTCTTTTGAACATGGCACGCTAAATACGCCAAATTGTAGACGCTGACACGCAAGTTCCTTCCTGTCTGTAGATACCATCATGCAAATGTCTACAAATTAGACACTGTATACGTTGCCACGTATACGATTTGGTGCAGTTGCCATTCCGCCATCTACAAGGTGATAGCACAACTGGCATGACAACATCTACACATTGATGCAACTGGCATACCACCATCAAAAATTGCTGTAGCTGGCATGAGATCATCTACAATATTGTGCAACTGCCATGACAGCGACTGCACGTTGATGCAATTGACATGCCACTGTGTATAAATTAATGCGTCTGGCATGCTACCATCTACAAGTTCGTGCACAGTGCATGACAACGTATATAAAGTGGTGTAACTGGAATGACAACATCAACAGACCGGTGCTAATTGTATAACGACTGTGTATCATAGTAGTAGCTTCGCCAGTGAAACTGAGGAATACACTACGGACTTGCCGGACCTTTAGTTTCTGAATTCTGAGCCTATCAGTTTATGCAATGGAATCGTAGGGGCCAATATTTTTAATAAAGAGTGTGTCAATATTTATATGCAATTTAGCTTGTTTGTTTGGCTAAGTGCAGCGATACACACACTAGGGACTTGTCGACGCCAGGTTTTTCAATTCAATCTAGGGGCGGGCCTAAATCGGTGCGATTTCGTCCCGGGCCTAAAAATTTAGGTCATTTTTGCCTCTACTCGATGCGGTAACCCCGACTTGCTGAAATGAAGAGATAAACTATCGGATGCATCCATAGAACTATTGTAGTTAGTTGTAGTAGCAGAGTTTTCGTTTACCAGGAACTTTTGATTCCTCTTTGAGTATGCATATGGATGACGAAATGAAGACATGTATCCAAACAATTGTTTGTATGAAAATTTATCTCTGAGAACTGAGTTCAAGGACTGCAGAATATTTGCAATTTACTGAACTTCTTTATTTAACTGTCTGTAAACAGCTGGTTTCCCAAACTGCCGGTTTGGTGTTAGTAGCTTTAAGCCTTATGTATACATATATAATTACACTGAAATCAGGGATACGAATAACTCAAACAAAAACTAGACAAATTGAAGTCAAAAATTTTATTCTTAATGCTAACTGGTGCGTTTTGCTACTTGGACATCTAGCTCTGCTTCTCAACACATTTACCTTGAAAACCCGAAATTTTAACTATTTTAATAATTAATAATTAATTTTAATTTTGCGTTATAACTAAAGTCAATTTGCTCAGCTTGTTGCAACAGCTACAAAACTTCGAAACACATTCAATGGTGAACATTCTTTTCATAAGGATATATGCTTTTGGTTCTGTCTGAATGTAAAGCAGACGTCAAACAATGTCTTTTCTAGGGCGAAGTTTCAAAATTATCTGGATTTTACTTACTTGTTTCTCCGATTTAGGCTTAAATTCGATGGTTCCTGTCGTGATTATCTCCTTTTCGAGAAACTATCTTTTTATGCAATTTAAGTGTACCATAAAACATATGGTGGCAGAGACACCAAGGTTGGACTTGTTTTACACATGCAGGTGTCGTATATAACGTAAACACCGTGATATTATAACTGGGATCAAAAGAGAGTAAGCAGGTTCAGTTATGAAATTTATTAATTTTTGGCCACAAAAATTGAGGTTGAGTCCGGTAATTTTCTTCCAGAAGCTGTTCTTGCGCTACTTTATGTAAGCCACAAAAGTAAGTTGACAATATTGTAACATGTTGACCTGAGCCAATCTAGCTAATTCTAAAACAGCCAAGTTATAGACAATAACTATAAAATTCTTGGAAATTTTGGGCTAAGCAGAAACAGGTAGAGCATAGGTGTCCGCATATCAGGCAGGTTTAACCTCCTTAAGGTCCCACCCTAAATCCATATATTTACACCCCCTCCCCTGAGGACCGCTCCCCAGCCCACTCCCATACCCAACGCGGACGCTAAGATTCAGCAATATTGAGCAAACTATGAGGAATAATTGGTGAAATTAAGCACAATTCGGAAACTTATTGATAACTCCTTCCGCATTTCTCACGCCGCGTGCTCCTCACCGACCGGAACCACCTGTTCGTCCTACATCGATGACCGCTACACATATGAAGTGGACACAAATATCTCTAACCTGGCGATGAGTTAATTCAAAAGTTATTATACGAAAAAAAGTAGCCGCAACCGCCAATCAGGTTCCTGAAAAATTGAACAAGATTTGTCGAATTACACGTTAAGAAACGTAGCTAAGCTAGCTAAGTAATTAATCGGTTATTTTGTATTGGAGCATAAAAAAGTTTTTCACAGCCGAAAAGATGTGACTTTGATTTCACAGATTGTCATACTGCGCCTTATAACCTTTCGATTTATTGCCCAACCATACAGTGGCCTTAACGGAATGCTTCACAAATCCGATCCACTGGAGTCAGATAACCAGATGAAAGCGGTGTGTGGCAAACGTCTCGGATTCATCAGTGCATTTAAGGCGAAACTAAAGACTAGTTGCGGTGATTGACGTCGTTGAAAACGAATTATTTAGTTTACCACTATTCGATGTTCGAAACACGCTAAATTTGATATAGTGCAATTTAATGGCAACGAAGTGACAACAATTATCGTTCATGGAGTTTGGTGACACCATATCGACACTGTTACGTAATAAATCATACCCGCGGAAATGTCTGCTGATCAGTTTTGAGATAGCGTTTTTACACCCAAGAAATCGCGGGGCAATAAGCCATCAACCAAAACAAAATACATTACGAATATTGAATTTGCTTGGTTGTTTTTTCACTAATTCCTTGCCCCTTATGCTGCAAGGATTTAACGTTCAATGCTGACTTAGCCCAGCAGGCTGCCGTAACGTACTTCTCCCAAGAAGACAAAACTCTAGTTCAGGCAATAACTCTCGAATAGCGGGGCATTTTCAGACAGAGCAGCTTTTATTTTGAAGTTTGCACAGTATATTGTTTTACGTTTTGCAAACATTGCAAAATTTACACCTGACACGTACCGCGAAAGATAACATGCGATCATATTGATATTTAGTTCAGGAGCTGCACTGAATCAAACCTGCTTTTGCGGAATCAATACTCAGTGGCAGTACCTAACTCGGGGTAAACCCAACGGTATTTACTTTATATTACTGAGTCGAGTTTAGATAAGTGGCGAAGCCACCACCACCCAAATGCGAGGTAAACTACGGAATACTACGGTGTACACCCCCTTGTTGCTTCCATCGTTTAGATGCGTGAAACGTAAACGTAGGTGCGTTTTCAAGTTGTCGAATAATGATAAACTTCCATGTCCAACATCATAATTTCAACTTTCTGTATGTTTGTATACAAACAAAATTATTGCTTACTAAAAGTTACTATAGCATAGCAAATACAAACACAATGAATGAGTACTAAAGTTATGTATAGTAGGTTACGTATAGTCGGCAAAAAAAGAATAAAAGAATCGCCTCAAGCCTCCCCAGCGTGTCATTTTCCGCAATAACGTTTTGTTCCACTAAAGCCTAAACTAAATCTAAGCTTGAGGCTAAACATAAGCTTAGCCTGGGTTCACAATTACACTTTACATATTTGTCGTATGGTACTCAAATCTGACTGCTCACGCTTATGATATGACGTTGTATTATGGTATTTGAAATCCTTGCTATATATATAAGTTCAATTGTCCCCTTAAAAATAATAATATGTAACTTTTATTACTGTGAAAATGGGAAATTTGTACACTACATAACCTCAATAAGGCTCGAAACAAAAAACCAACTGATGATATCAGTAGCTATAGAATCTGAGTTCCTAGCGCCCTGATCTGTGATAAAACAGACTTTTAATTACCGCTACAAGATTCAATTCAGATACAAGTGGAAATCAGCAAAACACTAATTCGACCGTAGGCGTCACAGATTTGACTCGAAAGCAGTAAGCTGGACAGCTATTCGATTATATTTTTGGTAAAAATGCTGTTATTGATTATCCACCTTTTCTATAAACCTATTCAAAAAATAGTGCATTTCCCTAATTTAATTTACGAAGACCAAACGGTAGATAGAAATATGATATTCTTCATAAAATAATCAATTATCTGATTATCAAGAATCTTCAGATTTCTTCGTTAATTTACTGCAGCAGTAACTTGAAATTCCCACAGTGTCAACTTAAAATATAAATAGTTCATACACTCATTGGCGCAAATCTGTGCTTAACATTGATGGGGCCAATACAATTTTGGGAAGGCCCAATAGCTATTTTGATACGCAAGTAGAATAATGTGAAATTTTTTGTAAACATATTGGGGGGCCAGAACCCCTGCCTCCTCCCGGGATTTCCGCCAATGCATACACTCGTACCTAAAGCTGATTTGCAATCTTGTGGATCAACACCCGTACCAACCTGTATTATTCGCAGTTGTAATCGTCCTGTATTCTGCCAATACCACTTTCATTATGCACTGCATTTTGTAAATTACAGATTTTGTCGATGTATTTCTAAGTTTTCGAAATGGCTTTACAATGCCTTGAACGTTTTTCAAATTTACATCATTCCCAAGCTAAAGTTATTACAAAAGCCGGTGGGAAAGTTACAGAGAGTCTAATCCAGAAGCACTGATTGTGTGATCATCGAACCTTTTCAGGCGCGAACCTGACATCCGTTGATTAAAATTAGTTGTTGGAGAAGCTGCAGTTCGCTCTCCGTTAGCACCAGGACCACCAATACCCGCATGTCTTTGCATAAATTCCAAAATGCATTGACAAGCAAGCCTGAACTGATCACGCGTATGTATCATTCCCATACGTTGACGCCTCATATCGCCTACTACTCGCAACGGATGCAACAACGTTGAACCAGCTCCACAGCGAACAGCTCGTATTCCTTCAGTTGCAAGAAGATGTAACCCGGATCTACCTGTTCCAGCAGAGCAATGAACAATTAACGGCCCAACATCGGGACCAAATCCAGCTTGTGCTTCTTCGCTATCGCAAATAAATTCCAAATAATCGTCGACTGTGGAATTATAAGCGGTGTCGCTTAGATCATCTCCGCTATTAATAATTTCGATGTCCGACGTTGTCGGCGTCATTCTGGGCGACGATTCAATTGTCCAGTCTACACGTATCCAACTTCCAGTGTATTGGAATTGAACAACCGAGCGACTAATCCCGACTGCCGAGTTATGAAGACGAAACGATCGTTTTATATAGCGAACATCGGCACTGCTTCCTGAAGACCGTAAGCTACGCGTTACACCGGTGTGACTAACGACCAAGCTGTATTGCGGCATGTACAGCGGGCAATTTGGATCAGGCCAATATTTTTCGCATTTTACAATAGCACCTATAAATGACAACAGTAAATAATATCGACCATCCGCTTTAAAACCGAAGAGGAAAGATAAAAAATTTCCCAGAAATTCTGGAGCAGCTACATTAAATTCACAAATTTGAAAATTTGTAGGGGCTGCTAAATTCGAGCTTTATATAATTTTTGAGTGCCTGTCGTAGTATACAGTAATTACTCAATAATAATTTGAAAATTTGTGGATATTAATAAATAGCACGCACCCAGTAATTATGCAGGTACGATCAAGGCCCAGTAGTTTTAATTTTGGAGCACAAATTATATTCTTCACTCAGTTCGACGAAGCGACGGCGACTCTAAGCCAAACGATCTGGGATCGATTCATTTGCGCCGGCAACATCTTGCTCAACGCCAGTCAAAATGCTAATAATTCATGAAATAAATGATTAAGATAGTGAAGTGTTTCGTTAATTAGGCGGGCAGGAATATACGCCAATGTCAGCCTAACACAGCTGCATATGCAAACTCGGACTATCAGCTTTACGTGAATGCCCTACAAATATTAATTACCATTTAATAATTAGACGAACATATATCATTTTCTGAGCACGTTGATCAGGAATAGGTTAGCTGTACAGCTTATCGCCCATGTCATCTTTAGGGGTCGTCAGAGAACGGTCTTTATAACGTTACAACAAAGAACTGCTCAGAGTGGGGGGTTCGGGGGCGACAGCCTCCGACTTAGGCTTCGGCTCAATGCATGGCTCATATAGAGACCTTAGCTTAGGCGAAGACTAAGGCTTGAGCTTAGTATATCCAGAACGGAATAGCATGCATTTCACTTCCGCCCCTAAAGGTTACATTGGCCGAGAACGGTGTGATCTACATTATACCGACATTTACTAGAGGGTTCCTTTTACTGGAGGAAGGACATTATGATTTTTGTGGTAATAGATCATTTCGTCACAAAATACACTATCGGCTATAATATATATAAATAAAGAATCCCAGCGGGTGAAATAGCCGATTACCTTCTTGTAAGTCGCTCAACATTAGTATAACATGACTGCCTTGTTCGTAGACCATTCGCCAAAAATCTTCAATCGTACACGGCAGCGGTCCTTGTGTAGCAATATACGACGCAGCACGACCAGCTCTCAATGCACTTGGCAATAAAATCGGACTAGCATTAATGTAGTCGTCGGAACGATATTGTGACGATTCACTTCGTCGAAGAATGATACGTGTGTCGTCGTACGGTAGTCTAAAACGGGTTCTATATGAAATATGTTTTAACTAAAATCATACTCAAAAGAAAAATGTACTTATTCATATTAGCACTAATTTTCGAAATTATAAAATAAAATAAACATTACAGATTGATTTTGTTAGTAACGAAAATTAACAATAATATTAGTTGTATTTAGAGTATAAGCGTTGTTTCTATTTCAAAGTATCGTTCGGCCTTCAATGCATCAAATTCGAGACCATACACCATTTTTGCACTAAACCAGTAACTTTACAGGAACGAAAGATATATAACCCGTAATACTATTTTCTGGCAGGCATATAGTCCCCTAGTTATTAGTAATACTACTTTTGGTTATGTCCAAGCTGAAGGTGCATTGCTAACCCTCAAAACTTATTATCATTTGTTTTTGAATCACATATTGTGGCGATTAACATATGGCCGTTTTTAATAAGCACCGTCGTCGTGTGGCACGGTGCACTGAAGCGCAGGTCTCACTGTTATGAGGTCACGTCCTCAAATATAAAATAAACATACATATATAAAAGCATTTTGTTATAAAATTAAGAATATAAATCTATTATAAGGCCCACCTTACCTGTTGCAGTAGCGGTTTTTTGGCCGGTTTCGGAACTTTTTACCGCAATTAACGCTTGCTTTTCGATCACCGTTCCGAGACAAACTAAGGAATGCATCGCAAAGATCGTCAAGTTCCGATTCCGTGGTTTCGCGATGCAACATTTCCCGTGAGTCAGGCTAAAATATATTAAAGGAGTGTTCGCACGTCAAACTCTTTGCTCAGATTTTTACGTCAAAATTTGAGCTTTAAATTTTATCTACTTTTGATTAAAATTATCAAAATTTGAATAATGTGGTTTGTGATGAAAAATATGGCAAATAAAAAAGTTTCAAAATTTCAATTCATCTATCTCGACACTGCTTAAAGCATCCTCTTACGATAAGGACGTGATCAGGGAGTGTCGGAAGGCGATATATTCACCTCGCCAGAATTTCGAGGTAAATATTTTCTGAAGTTGAGTCGTAAAAATATTTCGCTCTTGATCGCGCAGATGTTTCCTGAAAATTGGATTTCATTTTATGAGCTAACATTTCGCTACTGTGAACTGTAAATAAACGGCATTCCACGTACTAATTAACGTTTGTTATCGAATGTGTTTGCAGTAATACAGAAATAATGTATTAAATGTCACCTACAAAATAATTTGTCTTTTTACAAACAGTGCTCGCTAAAATTATGCAGCTCAAAAATTTATTAATTTGTCCGTCACCGGAAAGTCCCAGCTTCACCGTTTGTCTTCGGGCACAATGATGGTCAGTGGTGAAACAAATATTTGGACCCCAAGGATTCTCGCATCCTTACACGGGAGCAATTGGAACTGTGGGCCTTTTTAACTTCAGCGATGACAGAAAGATATTTTTGAAAATGTGTTGCTTGCTGAAAATGTGTGATTTTTGGTGAATCAATCCAAGATTTACCGTGAAATGTTGGCACTGACGTGGATGCTGTTGTGACGTACTTCTCAAATAAAACTAAAAATCTCGGGTTCAAGCAAAATACTTAGATACCGCTGCACTTTCAGACAGATTAATAGTTTGATCTACGATTGCATAATGTCATTTATCAATATACATGGTACAGATATGACACCTCTGCAGTGCTTTGCAGTGCATCATTTATTGAAGGCTACGTGACGCGGCTATTGTCACAGAAGATATTAGTTATCTTTCAGTAAATATTTGGTTGGCATTCTAAGAATATTGTCATTATTTTTGAGAAGTTGAATATTACAAAATTTTATACGATAATACACATTCTAAGCAATAATAACTGTTGTAACGAACACTTAGAATGATTTTACACATTTTTTAAAAATAATATATTTTTTCTGATTCAAAATCTATTCAAACAGTTAGTGACAAAATGATGCAGGCAGCTGTTGCTATCGCGAAAATGCTAAAAAGTAAAAGAACCATTATACTATCAAAAGACTTATAATGAAAACAGGGCCACCCTAGAGATTCCGAGGCCCCAAAAAGCATGCGCTATGTTCCATCCAGTGGCGGATACAGGATTTCATTGTAAAGGACCCCGAGATAACGCACGCACCACCTCTTCCCCGAGGCCCGCATCCGTCTCTCTTAGGCCCCACAACCTTCTCCGCGAGGCCTAGCAGCCCCTCCCCAGAGCCCCCGAACCCCCTTCTCAAGGCCCAGCACTCCCGCCAAGCCCCCGCAACCGCCTCCCCATGACTTCGAAAGCCTCCCAAAGTCCCGCACTACCCAAAATCTATTCAAACAATTAGTGACAAAATGATGCAGGCAGCTGTTGCTATCGCGAAAATGCTAAAAAGTAAAAGAACCATTATACTATCAAAAGACTTATAATGAAAACAGGGCCACCCTAGAGTTTCCGAGGCCCCAAAAAGCATGCGCTATGTTCCATCCAGTGGCGGATACAGGATTTCATTGTAAAGAACCCCGAGATAACGCACGCACCACCTCTTCCCCGAGGCCCGCATCCGTCTCTCTTAGGCCCCACAACCTTCTCCGCGAGGCCTAGCAGCCCCTCCCCAGAGCCCCCGAACCCCCTTCTCAAGGCCCAGCACTCCCGCCAAGCCCCCGCAACCGCCTCCCCCATGACTTCGAAAGCCTCCCAAAGTCCCGCACTACCCCTCCCGAGGCCCCCAACCCCCCTCCCGATCCCGAGGCACCGCACCCCCTCCCGAGGCCCCGCATCTCCCTCCCGAGGCCCCGCGCCCCCTTCGAGGCTCCGCCCGCCGCGAAAGCTAAAATTTTAAATGAAATATTTCTAAATTTATAAAATTCACAAAAAATTCAGTCCTGAGCTCTCCACAAAATGAGGGTATGGTGGTGGTCGGCACGGCTTTGATGATACGCTGGAGCTGGTGTTGCACACTGAAAGTATTCATATATATTTACTTTAAAAATTTATTTAAATAAAAAAACTTTACGATTCACTACTTCAGGATGGCTAAGAATAGGAAATTTAGAAAATACTAATCAACTGATACCTAAACCAATCATCGTCTCATTGGGTAAGCAAAATAGACGATAACATTTATCGTGTACTCTCATGCATCTATATATATTTCCATTTTCTAATTTCTACTCATATAATATATATCCATGTTTTATAAATTAGGTTTACAGGCATAGAAAATGAATACAATGGTGAACACAATTATTAACAAGCCAAAGCATGAACAATGGCTTCAGGTTAAAAATTTAATTTGTATATCTACGTATATTTTTATTCTTGCTTCCAAAATTTATTTGAATTAACACTCACTTGATCGTCTGGCGTTAGTCGACTATAGCGTGTCGTCGCTGTAAGCCTTTTGACTAGATTCAAAAAATGAGGTAACCACGACGTTAAGATGAGGGCTAAAATGGCTGTTAGTCGAAGAACGGCGATTGTTAAAATCATCGCAGATGATCTAAAGCGAAGTTTAGATGCGTATAAATTTGGACACTGTTAGGTAAGAATCTCGTAGGTTGAGCCTAGCATATAAATTTTGGTTTAGTAAAGCGGCTTACAAACATTACCTTCACTTCGCCTTCGCGTCATGGGTTACTCGTAGGCGGTTAATTCTCCAGCATGTAGCTGATTTAGAGCAAAATTATAAAAAATGAAAAGAAAAATTGGCGAAAACGATGAGGAACAATTGGAGAGACTAGGTGGAATGTTTGGTTACAACATGCTTCTGGAACTATCAACCATTCATCCACCAAAACGATAGCGTATTAATTGGTGAAATGCATTTACTACTAGAATCCTAAAACCACACATGTATATAAGTAAGGCTTCAACTATCTGCGAGCGATTTCGATGATGACATGATTGTTACAACATTTTCACTTTGTGGACTCGGTTTTTCTGCCAATTCTGCTAAAGGTTTGAGTAGGAGCTAATATACACTACGCTGTAAATGTCGTAATACGTGTACGGCTGATGTAGGAGAAAGGCGGGCGGCCTTGCTCCTTAACATAAGTTGGTAGTCCACGAAGTGGACTTTCGGCGTATCCCATACTTAAAAGGATTTAATTTCGTTTTCCATTTTTTATAAATACATATATTTCCGATGAGCACAATGATTTGATGTTGAGGTATCTACGAAAATTGCGGTCATCAAATGGAATTTAAAATTGCCCAAGTGTGGCCAACGAGTGATTTAGCTAGGAAATCTACCCCAGTTTTCGGCGAGCAATATCCGCCACTGATTTCTACGATGTGCTTGCACTACCGCAGGACGTTTTGCTACAGAATAAATATTTTGCGTATACATTTTATAAACATTAATACATCAATCTACACGATACAATTTGGATAGATACTGAAAGACCGGAAACAACATGTTATTTACTAAGCGATTACAAATATCATCAATAACACAAAGAAACTCAATTCATCCTTTTATAGTAATCTTAAGATGCGCCGCTTACCATCCTTTTTTGTCCAAAACAAATGCCTATTCCGCTGTTCACTGAGCACGAATTCCGTTTTAGTACAAAAGAATAGAAATTAGTCCGTTTCATATTGCATACATTATAATTTGAAAATGTTTGGGAACACAATGGTGTTAAAGTACCAGGACCGAATTGTAGGCTCTTTTCCATTATCCCCCAACCCGAATGTGGTCAATTTTGAAGATACAGAGCTGGATTTTGGTATCAATCGATTCAGCTCGATGAGGCGGTTCAAAAAATATTCATTTTACCCACATACTTGAAATTTTTTTTCAATTTTTTGAGGTCCCAATGGCCAACCCAAAAACTTTTTCTTCGGAATATGATCATATTGGACGCTATTCCATCCGGCTTGCGGAGAGAAATCTACTGGTGTGTATCTTATTGAAATCTACGTCACCGTTAGAAAGTTATGAGAACCCAAGTAACCCTGACCAGCGAAAATCAAATGCAGGCCATGCCTTCTCGATATACTAAGCCTAAACCTTAGTCTTAGCCTAAGCGAAGGTCCTTATATGAGACATACACTCAGCTTAAGCCTAAGTCGGGGGGCTCCCGCTCTAAGCTGTTATTTTTCTAACGTTATAACGAACCGCTCCTCAGGGTTACATGGGCCCTCATAAATTTGTAACTGTGGATTTCAATAAAATACCCACCAGTAGGTTTCTCTCATCACGAGTCAAATGGTGCCCAACATGACCTATTCCGAAAAAAATTTTGGGTTCCCAAGGGGGGATTATTCGGACCTCAAAAAATCAAAAAAATTTTAGGGATATGGGTAAAATGAGTATTTTCTGAACCGCCTCATCGAGCTTAATCGATTGATACCAAAATCAGCTCTGTACCATCAAAATTGACCAATTTCGGACTGGGGGATAATGGCAAAGAGTCGAATTGTATTGGCTAATGGCGTTATGGAATATAAAAATGTCGAAATTGGATACGGCTATTAAAATTCAAGTTTTGTTCTCTAACAGAGTTTTGTATATGGTATCAAAAGAGAATTGTTGGCGGCGCATCTTAAGTTTACTCTTGCATTACAGGTAGTATATCTACCAGATTTTGGCTCAAAATACATAAAATTTAACCCTTTAATGCTTGAATTAATTTATATGTAACGCAGCATTTGGCAAACCCAAACAGTGCCCTAGAATCAAAAATAGGGTCTTGTAAGTGGAATGCGCAATCCACTACATTATTTAGAACTTTTTGCCAGCTTCCTTAGGGAACTTCCCAGTGCGAGCGAATAACAACGCATGTACAAACAACCATCCGATAAACTGTGTTAACAATATAAAACTATGCAGTATCCGCTGAACCAATTGTGCTTTGCATCAATAGGCACGAAATGCTTGAACATTTTGAGCGTCAAATGGGACGTTGCGACTACGGTTAATCATCAAATCCTGGGGCCCCCAGTGGTATGAGGCGAACTAATTTAAATGCTGATTTTTAAACTATCCTCAAGCCAGTGTATATGTCAAGGCTTGCTTTGTTCGTGTCAGCTAAGCTTCAAACAGTTGCATATCTATTTATTTGTGCATAGTGATACAGCTCATAGGAATAAATAATTGTTAACTTACGTCTCACTTTCGAATACTTTCAATGTTCCATCGACACATTGTATTATTGCACACACGAGTGCTGTGGCCAATAGTCCGCTAAACAGTAATGTGGACCTAGCGCAGCTACAATCGGCGAAAAACCACGACGAATCGTCATTCCAAAAACTACTGTCACCGTCATAATCAAAATTGTGACATCGTCGATAACGAAACATAATCCAATACCACCGTAACGCCACAAGCCATACAATGACAGATCCAACAAGAAAGAATATCAAATGTCCATATACCGGACTATCGTTGACAACTATGAGTAAAACAGTTTCAACCGGAGCTAATGCAATGAGGAAAATTAATAAAACCAGCTGAGCTACACACAAACAGTTGGAGTAATTTATCACCAAATTGCGACCAGTTTGTTGTTGTTCCCCAGAACTATTTAGCAATAGATAACCGTCAGACCGACGCTGTCTTCTAGGACGTCGGAACTGACCAGTTCGAATAACCAATAGATTTCGCTGCTGTGAACCTCTTCTAACAGTAGCAGCAGAATTATTATAGTAAGGCGGCGGATCACATCGAGATATTAGACCAAAAATAAAATCAAATGTTCCAAAAACGATTAAATAAACAACAAGACTTGAAGTTGTTACGGTGTCCAGAAAACAAGAAGAAAAAGAGTTGCCGATAAACGGAGTCGATATTGATATGCCGACGGGGCAGTAGTATAATGACGATAATGATCGCAATACTTCCGACATAATAATATGTTAGTAAATATATGCTATAAAATAAAGATTTTAGTTGTAAAGCTTTATAATGAGATATTTTGAATATAAATTATTTCTAAAAAACAAACTTTGTGTAAAAACATCAATTTTATTGTAAATTCCCGTCAAATACATCTGAGTGGCATAAAGTGAAACCGTTTACGATAAAAGTTAACAATGTGTCCTCATTTCATGCGTTACACATTGCTTCAATGACCAACGCTTAGTTGGTTCACTTTTTCCGTGAATGGCCCAGAAAAATAAGTGTTTTAAGTTCCACGCCTTATGCTGCAAGATTAACGCTTTACTAGTTATATCAACCATATATGGCTGCCATAGCAACGCGGGAACTGCTGAAAGGTGAACCCTAGTAAGATTATCTATTTATTTTGATATAGGGTGTCAAATCCAATCGGCCATCAGATATCCCAATTTAAAACGACTCGATTTAAATCGCACATGCTCATAGGGAGAGGGGGTAACATACCCACCAAGTGGCCCCCCTTAACACGTGCCCCACCCCTACCTCCGTGCTTCGACGCACAGCAGGCATCCCGAAAACAAAGGCATCAAGCTACGCCTAGACCGGCAGACCACCTGAAAACCCGAAGGTCGACCCTTCCACCAAGGTCCCATGTACGCCCCTGAGAGCTCGGACCATGTATCATTCAAATCAATCGACCTGTTTAAGGAGACGTCTTTTTAAATCGGCCGCTCCCGAATGAGTTTGGCCCAAATTAATTTAATGCTAAAAATGGTCTTACGCTGAGGTTGAGTTGTTGTAGGTTGGGATAACTATATAATATTTTGCACAAAAGATACTTAAATTTGTTGTATCAATTGTATTATTTGGTTTTCTTCAATGAAATGCTAACTAGTTACCATATTGTAAATATGACCTTAATGATTTGCAGAGACATTTATAAGGCCAAATTTCGGGCCAAACTGATTCGGAAGCGACCGATTTAATAAGATTTCAAACTGAGAGAACTCAGAGCTGACCCTATTTGACACCCTTAATCAAAACGAATTTTAATTTTAACCTTCGTTGTAAAACCTTTCACAAATTTCCATTTTAACCTTCGTTGTAAATTTTGGAATAGCTCTCGCAAAACGCATAGTTTTTTAACACTACATTATATTTTGTTTACCAAAATACAACGCAAATGTTGTATCGTCGGTTATTGAGGCCAATCCGAACATATTAAGTAATGCCAGTAAAGCAAGATTTATATTGAAAAAAAGTTAAGTAATAATCTTAAGCGTATGAACCCATAAAACTATAAAATCATGTAACCAGATCTTTGCATTCTTGAAACCAAAATTATTTTTATGAAAATAGAAGCTTTTCAAATATTGATCCAGTGCCTTGTATAATAAGTATAATAAAAGAAAAATATTTACAAAAAAAATAGTTTACTAATATAAGTTTACTGAGCAAAAAAGTTCTAATACGATTAACTTAACACGGCTTGCATAAATTTATATACGTGTGTATAGTATACATTATATACAAATTATGAGATAAAATATTGTTTTTACTAGATATTCCGCAGTTTCGACGATACAGGGAAAGTAGCTAAAGTATTCAACCTAAAGGTATAAAGACTGCTAAAATTTATACCAAATACCCCCAGTCAATCGTAAGTTATTGTAACAACAGCAATGCATGAACTATTTAGGCGCAAATTGGTTGTTTTTGCTCTATTATTTATTTACCAAAGGGATTATTGGCTAAATATAGATATATAATGGCTGCAGATATAATATCCCATATTGCTTTTACTGTTAATTTTTTTATCACTTCACTTTAGAGGTTATCCTGTAAAAGACGAAAACAACAAGTTCGACTTGATTTTGGCCTAAAGATGGACGTTTTTAAACCATTGGTAAAGTAAACATTCAAATAAATGTTTTTACTCATTTATATGCCGGTGCTTCAACGCAATCAGTAATAGTAATTAAAACATAACGGAAATCTCCAATTCATACCGCGCTGTAGCCATTGTTGTAATCCAATTTTGTTTTCACAGCAGTTTAGAAGCAGGGTATATAATCTATCTTACGCCAAATTTTTATTTAGTAAATAGACAATTTTTAGGACATATATAAACATTTAGTACATTTAGAACAATAATTTTGAACATTTTCCCGTGGTGCGAAAAATTTCGGAAAAGTCATCGCTCGAAAAATTTGTAGATATCATTTAAAAATTGCAAACTCAAGAAGCCACCGTATCATTATTGATTGTAATTACCCACTGGGTTAGCCAAGCGGTGATGATCAAATCTTTTCGTCTTGTTGGTTGTTGGAGCAAGAAATAAAGAGTCTACGATTTCACTATTGCAGTGCTGAAAATAGTTGCAACGTTACTCTTAACGTGCCGCTGGTGTATTGATCTCTTTCTATAACTTAACCCTGGGATCAAGCTGTTCAAATTGGAACTACGAAGTAGTGAAGTAGTCACTGAGCGCAGATTAGTCGCACTCACAAGCTTGTTCAGTTTACCCTCGCTGTGCGAGCAGCTAAATATTTCTAATTTCACCAGTATAGTTTAAGTTACAGCGTAGTTGTACTTATGTGTTTAAGCTGAATATAACGTTGTACTCATTTCGGTCACACCTTGGTTTAAAGTTCATTGTTTGTTTGCAATAAAATATTCACCTCATTTCGGGTTACGAATGGTGTGGGTTCACGATTGCTATTATTTGAAGAGTAAACGTATAAAAGCTTGTTGACACGTTCAAACTTTTTGCTCAAATTTTGATCAAACTTTGTTTGAACGTGTGAACACCGTTCAAACTTTACAAGAAATTCCTGCAGCCAAAAATGAACGAGAGGTATTCCCTGAAAAAGTTTAAGCTCAAAATTTGATCACAAATTTTGAAATATCGCCACAAATTTTGAAATATCGCAATTTTCGTTGAAAAATCTCCTTCAGATTTTGATTAAAATTTGAGCTCAAAATTTGAGCGAAAAGTTTGAGCGTGTGTATACGCCTTTATTAAACGTTACAGTCCGAGTAGTAGCAAATTGTGTAGCTGCACAGTACCTGATCTAGTAAGTGTAGGCTGTTCGACCATGACTTCACATAACTAAACAATTACAAGCGGCACAACGCAAACGTCTTTTGTGCAGGTGTAAAATTCCTGTCGTAAATCTATCAGTTGCATTTTGTATGCTACACATAAATACATTCAAATAATTAAAATGCTGTTTAGCTTCGTCATTTTGCCAATCGTCCTTTATTTTTATTAAAAGTAAAAAATTGTAGAAATAGATTAAAAAACTAATTAAATAAATATATTCGGGTCAAGATACGAATAATATCGAAACATGGGTAGCATAGGATTGCTTAAAGTCCTCATAAAAGTAGAAACGAACCTACAAAACTACAATTTTGTCGGCAACTTTATTCAATTCCATCGCATTGCAACAAACGAATTTCCAATTAATTCCGACCATTTTTGTTGTTGTACCTTAGAGCTACATGAAAACGAAACCTCTTGGGGACTATGAACATGCTCATTACATCAGCGAGCAGCAGCTACACTATCGAACCGACCTTACGCACGCTCTCTTTATCTCTCTAAGTTGAAATGCCTTCTTGTGCATTTTAGATTCTGGTAACTAATATGTCAAAACTGAAATTAAACTGTAGCAGGCATCGTAGTGCGTGGTTGTAGATATATACATATATTTGTATAATTTTACAAGGATTTCGTTTAATTTTGTGTTCTTCGAAAACGTTCAATTGCGTGTGATCAAAACAAAAAAATCATTAATTTTGTTCATGTTTGAGAGGCGAAATGACAACGCCATTTTACTGTCCCGTCTTGTTTCTATTCTTCGTTCACTAGCTGTTTTCTTACAAAAACAGTGCCCGATCATTGTATAATGAACAAAGTTTGCAAGGCTGTTAGAACAATACAGCGATATATACATCAGCGGGGGGTGACAGCGGTACCGTTGCGGTACATAAATCGGTAATGTGTAGGTTCTTTCGTCTACTGCATCTTTTTATTCTATCTAAATAAACAAAATAAATAAATAAATAAAATAAATAAATAAATAAACAAATAAAATAAATAAACAAATAAAATAAATAAATAAATAAATAAATAAATAAATAAATAAATAAATAAATAAATAAATAAATAAATAAATAAATAAATAAATAAATAAATAAATAAATTGACCCATAGACCGATTCTCTCTAAATAAATTTACAAATGCCGGGATTTTGGCATTCTGTTACCTGGACAGGAAAGAGGCTTCAACATAACAAAAGCCCATTGCTAGGCTTTTTGAAACAATTAGATTGACATCCGTCTGCCATGGTGAGCATATTAAACGCACGATGTACATAGATTTTATCTAAAAGTTACATTGTAATCAGGTCTTTCCACGAAATATTTTGTTAAATGATGTCGCTGCAATGGATACCCTACGTAACTCCATGTAGATTCAAATTATCAATTGCGAAATTACCGACGATAAAAGCAAAATTAAGGCGTCGTGTTTGACAATTAATGCAGAACAGCTGTTCTCAAGCAGCACATTTAGATATGCACTTTACCCTACCCTCACACGTGGAAGTATTACCTGGAACTGATTATTTAAACGTAGGGCACCACAACGGTGAATAGCCACCGTTAGAAATCATAACTAAAAGGTAGGTTTACATAGTATGGGGTTATATAATGCGTATGTGGTGGTATATGTGGGTTTGCATAGTGTATGTGCGGCGTTATATTATACATCTGTAGGGAATATAATATATATAGGGGAGTTTTATACGTATGTGGGGTAAATAATAGATGCGCGGGGTTATGTAATATATATATGGGGTGATACAAACATCTGTGACACCACCTGATACATGTGTTATTGAAAGAACCTTTGATACTTCAACAATTTGACTCACTACATGGGAATGATATTTTTACTTTGATTTCAACACCAAAATGGCTTCGATATACGATCTTTCGTTGCTTCCTCCCAATGATTTGTTTCGCAACGACGTAAATGATCTATTGAACGCGTATTTCGATCAAATGGCTAAGACGTAGCATATCTCGGATGACATCTATGAATAAATGGGCGATTACGAGCAGTTTGAGGACGTTGGATTCTGAAACGTCTTCACAACTGCCATGTCCATCAACATCCAGTATCTTGTCTGCGCTCGATTCAACGACCGACAAACCATCAATGGCAAACGCAGACCGGGTCATCCTCAAAATGGGTCGCCAATCGCATGCTGCTTGCTTCTATGGCAACCAAGCCAAGCTGCCCGAACGCCGTTTGGTAAATGCATGGAAGAATTCAGATACAACAGATAGACATTATGGATGCTTACCCAACGTTAAACATTGAATTCAGTGACGAACTGCATAATGCAGTGAGCAACACATTGCAATATATTTTATATAGAAATAGTTTTATTCATACCAAAATCACGAAAAACTGAAACATATTAAGCAGGCAAAACCAACTGTGATTGCTTATTTTCCAGCTGGTTTGTATATGGGATCACTGTACATATACATTGTTATTGTAATTGGCATATGAAAATTACTCCAGTTTGCAAACCTTTCATCCCTGCTAAAGAAATCATCAGACAGCTTTACGATTACCGTTACATATTTTCATGTTTTTATTACAAAAGAACCTTACAATTTCATGAAAATAGTATATAATGAAGGATAAGCATGAGAAAATTCACAGGATAGTATAATTCACATGATATATACAATGTAGTATCACATGATTATCCCTTTTTCATTTTTATCAAGGTGTAATTCACTACCTCGATCATCACCCGTCGTTCCTACCGTCATTTCGCAAAATTTTCCTCCTATTGTGGTCCTCCATCAATATAGTACCCTTTTTCGTCACAGTGATTAATAAACTAGTGAAGCTCGCTTGCGAGCCAGAATTCGAGTGGTGAGAACAATCCCCCCAAGCAGAAGTGTGCAAAATATTTGCCACACAATATTTTTGACGCTCGCAATGAGCTTGTCGGCCCAGAAAACCCCATATCCGACACTAAAACCAACAATAAACACAGATTCAGGTGCTTTTCCCACGACTTCTCACCAAAAATTTCGAAAACGTCTTTGTTTAAGCCAAGTATGAACCAGAAGTGTAAAAAATATTTGCTCAACAATATTTTTAACACTAGGAATGAGTTTATCTGCCCAGAATACCCCATATAAAACACTAAAAGCAACAATAAACACACATTCAGGTGCTTTTCCCACGACTTTTCACCAAGTATGAAATTTGGCGCCAACTATAAGCTTATAGACTCCAGACTAGGAAGTAGTTGAAAAACTTGTTATATATCATTGGAAAGCCCTGGTAAAGCTACATGGAATAGGCCTATTAGTTTGCAAATACCTTGTTTACTCTTGTTGAGAAAATTCGCAAAAACTGGAGAGGGTGCCCGAAAAATGGGCCAAAATGACGTCATTTTGCCCCATAACTTTTCCCACGGGAAAAATTCAAATATCGGGCTCCATCACTACACCTAAATCCACCATTGCGGCTCGAATGAACTTCTTGCATCAAAATCCGTCCAACCGTTATCGAGATCCAGGACAACAGACACACACAGACACACAGACACACACACAAACAGGACCTCTTCAACCCCCCCTCCAGAGCCAAAATTGAAAATTCTCGTTCCACTCGCTCGCTTCGCTCGCCCATTCCACTCGAATTCAATTAATCAACATTACAACACTAGTATGTGATTTATGCATGAAGGTACACATAGTGCACATAATCCAGCACTTCTTGATCCATTATTGATACGTTTTACGAATATTAATACCAATACAACGTTACCGAAGTACTTTATTCAAATCGTATGTTACTGTATGTTTCATATACATTGCTCCCATATAATAATTTGTGAGAGTATATCGGCGATATATCCCAACAGCTCGAACCAATATCAGCTCCTGTTGATAATTTATCGATAACAAATTCTCAAGCAAGTGTTCAAACACACTGAATAGAAAAACCGTCTTTGCACTACATTTACGACCTTTCGGTAGATTTAGTTGAACAGTAAAATGTTAATTTGGCGGTGATTTATTTATCCAGCTGATATCATATCCTGTTGTTGGGGTCCATTGTTCGCCCGATCCATTTGTCGAGTCATCGAATGCCAGTTTTAACACAGTTTATTTTTAATAATAGCAAAATACTTTCACCAATAGGTGTATAAATACAATATACTATCTAATAATATGTTTATCGTCCTTATTAATAAAAATACTGTTTTCAGACATTTAAGACATTTTCCTCCTAACCACTTCTCTGTTTGAGTTAATATTCAGTTGTGATGTAAATTCTCCCATTGCAAAAACAACAATAGCTTTTGACAACTGTTTAATGAAATCTATAGACAGTCTTACCTGTCCATCAGATGGGATAGAGATATAAATACAATCACTGTTGTGATCTTTAGTCACACAGACACGAAATATTTGATATCCTGTGTTTTCTTTGAATCCAAGTTGCGTCAAAATGAATTTCCAACTTCACCAATTCCTGCATACAGAGTGTTGTACAATAATCTCATATCATTGCCAGTTTCACATGATAGTGAAATATTACATGGGTATCTATCATCGTTCATAAACACAGTAAAACTATCCATATTAAGTAGACATAGTTTAAACAAATTTGACTTATGGTGTACCTGTATAAGCTTTTTGTGTTATTTCGCCAATATATATTCATCGAGGAAAAACAACGTTAAAAACTGTTCAGTTTACATTTTGTAGACCTTTGCATTTTGTATCTAATGCGAGGGAATGTAATTCCACCAATTTTTATATTCTATCGTGAAATATATTACACTAGCTGTAGTGTTGTGACCTGGCGCTTCGCGCCAGGCCTTTTTCGTTGTTCCGAGCCACACCAGTAGTGCCCGAGAAAGTATTCACTTTTTAGCACAGTACTGTTCGGTGTTGCATGTCATGTGGACTATTAAAATACAACAACTTGACGCAGAAGGAATTCGTAGGTTCCTCTAGAAAAACCGAAGATAGCCTGGCACCTGTCGTGCTTAACAGTTACAGGTTATATGAAGATGAACTTTAGCGACGTTTTTCCGTCTGCCTTACAGGAAAGCTGGCGACAGCAGCATAATCATTGCGCCTTTTGCCAGACAAATATGTAGTTAGATCCGCTAAATCAACTTACAATATATACTATATACAACAAATACGTATCCGCTAAATCCAAACTTCAATCTCAAAATCGAAACAGCAAGTGCAGAGTACAATGTAGAATAAACAATACAACAAACAAACTTATATAAACAAACAAATATGCAACTGCTGCCAACTAAACCGTGAAACAGAGTATAGACAGCAGAACAACAGTAAATAGTTAACACAACAGAACTAAGAGATCATTCTGAAAAATAGCTATACACTAAACTACCTCTGGAAAAAAATGTCGCAGAAGAGAAAGGGTAGACACACAGACAGACACACAGGATTTTGCTTTTGTATATATATAAGATTTGTGGCCTAATATATGCCACTCACATGTCAAATTTAAGTGCGGTCAGACTTGTAGAATATGCAGATAATACAAAAAGTACTGTTTCAGTACTTACTTACTTTTTAAAAGCAGATACCGGGATAAAAAGTAGCCTATCTCCTGACCCCTGACGTGTTGTACAACTGTGCCAAATATGGTGTCAATCTGACCAGTAGTTTCGGAGCCTATTGCGAACACACGCAGACAAACAGACACACAGACACATAGGATTTTGCTTTTATATATATAAGATGGCGCAAATTTAATAGTTATATGTTTAATCTAATTCCCATCACACTTAGGTATTTGGTTCAAAATAAACAAATATTTCGGATATACCAACGAAATCAATTAAACTTTCACGGATTTTAAAACAGATTGAGCCATTTTGATAGTGTCGTTTCACAAGCGACTACCGCAACATTATGCAATTTTGCACCAGGTATCGGTTTTCCTGCCAGCTAAGTTTTTCTATGCCGCATGAGTTTAACATTTTTCTTTTTTTACGGGTTTTCGATGCTTTTAAAGATTTTTCTTTATAAGAATTACTTTTAGCAATTTCGTCGAATTAATGCACAGAGGTAACATTTCAAATCTTATTTAATCTGTGTAATTATCCATTTTAAGAACTAAACCATAAGCTCTTAATCATCTTTGCATTTGAAAAAAATTCAACAGGTTTAAGTTCATAAGCAACAACTTCAAACTATAATACCATAAGCATACAGCTGTTTAACACTAGGTTCATGGTATTCTTTACATTGCTGGAGGCAACATGTAATAGTTGTTTATATCGTCCATTTCCCATTCTTTCTTTTACAAAGGAACTTATTAAAATTTAGGTTAAATTCTCCTAAATCGACACATTTGTTTCCTTCATGTTTACTATTTCTCGAACGGTTTGTATTTCCGGAAAAGTTTAATTTCTAATTCACCTAAGAGTAACACAATTAGGATCAACCGTGAATTCAATATCTGTACTCAATGCGTTGATATATGACAGCAAGGTGTTAATAGTATAGTAAAATTTTTCAGGACTAAATCGTTTCCCCGATTTGTTCTATAATATTCAGCAACACATGAATGTTTACGAATTTTGTGGGAAGCTGTATATGCAACACATTCACTTTCAAAGCACAAAAAGTTGTCGGAAACTCAATAACCGGTTCAATCATATCACAAAAAATCACAATTGTCCTAAATGTAGATAACATTCCAACTCCCATAAAGAAAAGGCGCTCTTTTACTAATAGTAAGTTTCATGCTATTGTGTAATTCAGTCTCATATATTACCCTGTGCTCTGATTTAAGTTTTTCATAGATAAAGGGTACATTTAATGTGAACCCACTTTTCATCATCCTAACAACATTTGAAATTTGTATATCAAACTTTGGCATACATAGATATACCAACCCCACAACTTTGCAGCAACTGTATTTAACATTTGTTTTATTTCCTGATCTGACATCGCACCTATTAAAACTGATTTTCCGTTTGAAAGTAATAAGATTACTCCTCTAGGTTTTATTTGCCATATACTACCAGTCAATCGTAACATATTAAAATCAGTTATCAATTATACAAGATAAATAGAACAAATCAACTTCACCGATGTTAGATAATATTGTCATATTTATTATTATCTGTTTGCTTGTTTGTTGCGAGGATCGAGGGTACATTGACAAAAACTATATGTTCATGGCTGCTCATCAGACGCTTTTACAAAAACATCTACACTATAATAAACCATTAGCCAATATGTCGACAAAGCAAGCAAATCCATGTGGTAAAAACCTATTGTAAAATAAGAACGGTATTATTACTTAAGCAGTACTAAGCCAAACCGAAAGTTTGTTAACCACAGCTATAGTACTTAAATAATTCTTTTAAGCAATACAATAACGGTAACCAGCTGCGGTGACAAAGGACGAATTAGTTTTACAAATCACAATGACTTCTATCGTTTCGCCATCAAAGCACACAAGATTGAATTTATTAATTTGTTACTTGCTGGCTTTGCTAGGTTCCGCAACTGTGGCAACAATAAAGAGGAACTAGTTTTAGAAAAACAAAGACATAATAACTTTTATCGTTGCCTCGTCGAAGGACAGAAATTAGAATTTATTAACTTTTGTCTACAGGAATCTTTAATTTACATTTGGGCAATTTAAAAAATGTTTTTGTTTCAAAGCAACAATTTTGAGTTGTTCTGAAAAATATTGATCCGAGTTACGCGACATTGTCTTCAAATTCAAATTTGGTCAAGAAGTAAATTTAATAACAGATAGTTAATCATGTGCAGGTTTGTTGAGTTTGAGTTATCAAAACCTGTTTCCAACTCTGGCTGACCAAATACTGCTCATTGTTTAATCAATTTCATAAGCAACATGCAGTCGCAATCTAGCGGCTGTGATTCTTTCGACTAAGAAACATGAAAAATCAGGAAAAGATCTTATTGAATTCTTCAGGTGGCTGATTTCTTAGGCCCACGGTCGAAACGGTGTATACTCTATGTTATGTTCATACTATCCTTATAAGCTAGCTGCTAAACCTTTTCTCTATTTCAGCACAAATCAAATTGCTACATCTTTAAGACATGTCAGTTTGGTACTTAATAATTTACGTTGCAACCATACTATGTTATCACCACCGATATGCATTCGAAATACTATAAACCGCTGTACATAAGTGAAAAACCTATTAATAATTAAACAGTGTAGCAGTGTATCAGAGGAAAACACCCAAATGACGAAATATAAATAGTGTAAACTAGTGAAGCTCGCTTGCGAGCCAGAATTCGAGTGGGGAGAACAATCCCCCGAAGTCTGTTGTAGAAAGCACACACAAACAAAGCCTACACACAGTACGCAGGTGCAGCATTATATAAACCGTGAGTGATGAGTCATAGTTACGCCCGCCTCTTTTGATAGCCAACGTATGCAGTAGACAAAACATCATACAACGAGTACAAAAACAATCAACTAACAATTTAATAATTCAATGAAACCCTAAATTGACCGTGAAAAGAACGTTAAAGAATTCAAACTGACACTTGAGAAAAATCTCTTTTTTCATAGCAAGTATGAAGCATAAGTGTGGAAAAGATTTGCCACACAATATTCTTGACACTCGCAATGAGCTTGTCGGCCCAGAAAACCCCATATCCGACACTAGAACCAACAATAAACACACATTCAGATGCTTTTCCCACGACTTGTCACCAAAAATTTCGCCAAGTATGAACCAGAAGTGTAAAAAATATTTGCCCAACAATATTTTTAACACTTGCAATGAGTTTCCCCTGAAAACCCTATATAAGACACTAAAAGCAACAAAAACACACATTTAGGTGCATTTCCCACGACTTTTCACCAAATATGAAATTTGGCGCCAACTATGAGCTTATAGACTCCAGATTGGGAAGTAGTTCAAAAACTTGTTATATATCGTTGGAAAGCCCTGGTAAAGCTACATGGAATAGGCCTATTAGTTTGCGGATAACTCATTTACTTATTGAGAAAATTCGCAAAAACTGGAGGGGGTGGCCGAAAAATGGGCCAAAATCATGACGTCATTTTGCCCCATAACTTTTCCCACGGGAAAAATTCAAAAATCGAGCTCCGTCACTACACCTAAATCGGCTATTGCGGTTCGAATGAGCTATATTGCAACAAAATCCGCCCAACCGTTATCGAGATCCAGGTGCTACACATACACAAACACACACACAGACAGGACCTCCTCAACCTCCGACCAGAGCCAAAATGAAAATTCTGGTTCCACTCGAATTCAAATATATTGTTGGTCTTAATCTATCTTAACTGGTGACGTCACGCCCAATCATGCTAACGCAGCTAATTCCATATTTATGGTCTCGGCGAGCGCTAGGCCAGGCTGGAAAAGAAAAAATTTTCTCCCCGTTTTCCCCAATTTTGCAATTAATTTTTGAGATTTTCTTAAAATAGCTAAAATTTTCTACGAACCTTAATGGCGGCTAAGGTGTGGAGGCTGTAGAGCCTTAGGGGTGCAGAGGGACGTAAGTATGGCTTAGCAGCTTCAACCCTTAGGGCAATAAACCGCTCTAGACGTTATAGAAAACCTATATATGAATATTACATATCATACATGCTGAAACAGGGATTCAGGGGGCTACCTCCCCTGAGGCCACGGATCCCAGTCCCTAAGGCCCTGGTCCATCCGCTTAGCGTAACCCAGTACATCCCTATCTGACTGGTGTTCCGCACCCCATCCCTCGCGCCAACGGTTCGCGGACAATTTTTGCACACTTTGAGAAAAATGATTGACAAAACTGGGGGTACAATCGGCAGAAATGGGTAGTCGGTATTCAGTTCTCAATTTATATGTATCGTAATATCATCGGATGCCGAGGGCAAATTATCCAAATTTATAACTAAGTTGACCATTAAGTTCACTGTAATTAAATTTTATAAGACCCAACTGCCATAATGCTGGTTGGGATTTATATATATACAAATATATAGATATAATTTAAGCATCGTTATAACATAGATATTTGCGATTCACGTATTTTTACACTGTACTAAGATGTAAACATACTAAAATCGGTGTAAATATCCCAAACGTCACCTACGTGATAATGCTCTCAGTATTACCCGCTAACAGTACCAAATCCTTATAGTCGTTCTCCAATCAGCCAGAACCAACGATTGCTCTATCTTGCTTTACTGGTTTCATTAAACGAAAGAAATGTCTGACTTTTAGTCTGTACATGTTCCATAAGTTACGTTGAAATATTGTCCTAAAATTTAAACTAAAATATATAAGCGCTGCTTTTGGGTGGACCTCACACAGTTCGTACTTCTTCTGAAAGCCAACTCAGATGTGCTATAAAAGGATATCTCTTTGCATTATAACACTAGCTCATAGGTGTCGGCTTAGAGGGTCACATCACCTCGCTGGGAAGGGTGCGGTCGAGCAGTGGTAAGGAAACCGGTAAATTTTTAAAATTTTTAGGAACTTTAAATATTTCCCTACTAACCTATAATTTTGCCCAATTTTAATCAATTTGCGATAAACTTTTCCTAAGTTTCCCCTATTTTTGCCAGTTTTATCACAATGTTCGCCAATATTCATCCTATATTTGCTAATCTTTTCCATTAACTTTTATGTGTGCCTTGGCGCGCGATGAGGGAGGCGGAGCCTTTAGGAGCGGTAGAGTTGGTGCGGGGTGGGGGGTCTGACGCTTAAGGGTGTAACCCCATACCCCATCAACACGTATGAACTAGCTGTTATTACAAGATATTTTGAGATATATATTTTCTCTTTCATGTTCTGTAAAACAATTTTAGGGATACAAATTTGCAAATTGCAGAACGCTGTTTTGTGGCGGAGCTACAGAATCTGCTTGGATCGAATTAGCATAAACTGGACACATTCAACTGAGCTATCGCGCCAAAGTTGAGTTACTTCACTCACTACACTCAGACTTCAGTTACTGAATATATTACTGCCAGCGCGAGCATAGTCGGGACCAGCTGGGTTTGGAGAAAGTTCCACCATCTCTTGCAGTTGGTGGGCTATTAAATTGACTACAGGATGCACTAAGCTCGGCTGCAAATAAGGTTACTACGATGAACATACATGCTCACAGAAGGCTAATGCGTACCCATTCCCGAGGATCGGGAGCCCCTACCCCCGACGACGACGAAGGCGTGGAATCCACAGGCACACCGAAGGAGTCGCTACCCCTCCCCGACTGGCTGCCCCCTCATAAGAGGCCGAAAGCCGACCCCTCGAGGCCTCGGATACTACCGCCATGGCATCTTCCTCAAGTATATATGGATTATGAACAGTCGGAGTTCCCAACAGAAACTGCTTTACGCGAGTATTTCGTTTCCCTGTTGACTAAAATGAAGTTAAACTAGAATCAAAGGCAATACACCAATAAGGGGCCCTGTTCACAATGTACTAAGTCTAAAACTCAGCTTTAATATCCTTATATATATACGTATACTAAGCCTAGGACTAAGTCAGAGGGGTATAACGTCCAAACATCCCGCACAAAGCTTTTCCGTTTCTAACATTATGGGGCATTGTACCTTAGGTATACCTATGCCATAAAGCAGCATTTATGCTCGGTTCAACAAGACTTTTTGCTAGCCTTTAAACCCGATCTCTGCACACACTACAAAAGGCAGGTTGTACACGCACACATCGGCGGTACAATGGTACCGACCAGTTAAGTAAAATAACACCTGCAAATTGAATTATAGCATGTAGTGGCTTTAGTTTTTGTTTTTTTCTTTTCTGTCAAACGAGACGAACCAGCATTTCTATCCAGGATATAGTTGGGCAAAATTAGGTTCTTTTGAAGTAATTAGATAAACTCGGCAGGAACTTGCCTAGCGTGAAACACAACAGCCATAAAACCAAAAAAGCCATTTAAGCTTTTAACAAATTTCTGGTATGAGCTCTCGGCAGTAAAGTTATATGCGAAGTGGGCTAGTTTAGTATGTCAATTCCTATACAAAAAATATTGGACAATAGTGTAACAACCCAATTTCAAGTTCCCCCCTCGAATAATAGTATAACGTTTTATTTGTGTAACTCATTAGCCTAAGCATGAGCCTGAGTTTGAGACTAAGTCTAGGTCTGAGCATAAGCCTAAGACTAAGCCTAAACTTAGTAAGGATTCAACAATTAAACATTAAATTTTCGTCTTATGAGTCATGTCAAGTTTATACTTTGTTACAGAAAAAATATTTGATATGATCCCAACGATGATTGTTAAATGCATGCAGAAATATACTGAAAACACCTCCGCAGTCAATCTAGGGTATCGATACATCGCAACAGTACCATTTTTTGTAAATAAAATTTTTTGCTACGGTAAGCATGCAAATTTGACAAGCACAGATTTTCAAACAATACAAAAATCCAAAGCTCCCAAATTTAATATAGATGATTTCTACAGGTAAAAAACAACAGTGATAACATTATACTAGCAGTGTTGGATTAAGAAATTGTGTACAAGGATGGAAATGCTTGGTCATCGACCCATTCTTCTTCAACAAGGTTTTTCAAAACAAACCTCCTGGCTCAACTTACTGCCCAAAGATTGCCCAAATTTTTGACGAGGTGCCACGCCTATTCTTCAACTCCCCTCCTGAACCCGATCTCCCGGTGACTGTACCATTCTCATACCTATTATATTATACAATACAATTTTGAAAGTGAAACTGTGAATGATAATTTTGATAAATCTGACAATATTTTTCGTGCATTGAGTCGCCATAGGCGTGTGTGCTTACTGGTTCAAAATTAAGCTATAGCATTCATTTGAAAACGCCATAGGCGTGTGTGCTTACTGACTTAAAATCGAGCTACAGCACTCATTTGAAATCGCCATAGGTGTATGTGCTTACTGGTTTAAAATCGAGCTACAGCACTCATTTGAAATCGCCATACTCGTACGTGCTAATGGTGCAAAACCGAGCTACAGAACGCATTTGAAATCGCCATAGGCGTATGTGCTTACTGGCTTAAAATCGAGCTACAGAACTCATTTGAAATTGCCATAGGCGTATGTGCTAAGGGTGCAAAATCTAGCTACAGAACTCATTTGAAATCGCCATAGGCGTATATGCTTACTGGTTTAAAATCGAGCTACAGCACTCATTTGAAATCACCATAGGCGTATACGCTTACTGGTTTAAAACGAGCTACACAATTTATTTGAAATCGCCATAGGCGTATGGGCTTACTGGTACAAAATCAAGCTACAGCACTCATTTGAAATCGCCATAGGCGCATGCGCTTACTGATGTAAAGCGAGCTACACAACTCACTTGAAATCACCATATTGGTATGTGCTATTGGTTTAAAAACAAGCAATGCACTCATTTGAAATCGCCATAGGCGTATGTGCTTACTGATTTAAAATCGAGCTACACAAATTATTTGAAATCGCCATAGGCGTATGTGGTTACTGGTTTAAAATCGAGCCACAGAACTCATTTGAAATCGCCATTGGCGCATGTGCTTACTGGTTCAAAATCGAGCTACAACACTCATAGGAAATCGCCATAAGTGTATGCAATTACTAGTTTAAAATCGAGCTACAGACCTCATTTGAAATCGCCATAGGCGTATGTGCTTATGCGGGAATAAACATCAGGTAGCCCCGCCAACCATCCTACTTTGTATTTTTGGATAAAATTCCTTACGGAACGCTTTTTGATCAATTGAAATTCGGCGTAAATCTGTTCGCGAACGCAGCGCTCGCGATTGAAATCTACTTATTTTGTGTTCGAAAAATTGAAGTAAAATTACCCAAATTTTTGAAAACGGAAATGTGTCGATTTGATTGTCACGTCACTTTTGCATTAAATTTGTTCGCGAACAGTGGTATCACAATTTCTGCAAACTGAAATCGCCGAAATTATGTTCGAACACAAGGTCTAATTTCTGGCACTTGAATTTGATTTTGCCAATTTTCGGTTAGCGAAAAAACGAATGAAATTACGCCTGCTTTCCGTAACAATGGTTTGCGATTCGATATCGGTAATGACAGAGTAGGATGGTTGGCGGGGTCACCTTAACTTTACTCACGCATTAGTGGTTTAAAATCGAGCAACACCACTAATTTTAAATCGCCATAGGGTATGTGCTTACTAGTTTAAAATCGAACTACAGCACTCATTTGAAATCGCCATAGGCGTATACGCTTGCTGGTGCAAAATTAAGCTGCAGCACCCATTTGAAATCGCCGTAGGCGTTTGTGCTTACTGGTTCAGAATCGAGCTACAGCACTCATAGAAAATCGCCATAGGCGTATGCACTTACTGGTTTAAAATCGAGATACAGCACTCATTTGAAATTGCCATAGACGTATGTGCAAATGGTGCAAAATCTAGCTACAGAACTCTGAAATCGCCATAGGCGTATATGCTTATTGGTTTAAAATCGAGCTACAGCACTCATTTGAAATCGCGATAGGCATATGTACTTTACGGGTGCAAAATCGAGCTACAGCACTCATTTGAAATCGCCATAGGCGTATGTGCTTATTCGTTTAAAATCGAGCTACAGCGCTCATTTGAAATCGCCGTATGCGTATACGCTTGCTGGTGCAAAATTGAGCTGCAGTACTCATTTGAAATCGCCATAGGCGTTTGTGCTTACTGGTTCAAAATCGAGCTACAGCACTCATAGACAATCGCCATAGGCGTATGCACTTACTGGTTTAAAATCGAGCTACAGCACTCATTTGAAATCGCCATATGCGCATGTGCTTACTAGTTTAAAATCGAGCTACAGCACACATTTGAAATCACCATAGGTGTATGCGCTTACTGGTTTAAAGCGAGCTACACAACTAATTTGAAATCGCCATATGCGTATGGGCTTACTGGTTTAAAGCGAGCTGTACAACTCATTTTTAATCACCA
Organism: Trileptium ribeirensis; assembly: GCA_030248225.1. NCBI lineage: Eukaryota > Metazoa > Nematoda > Enoplea > Enoplida > Thoracostomopsidae > Trileptium > Trileptium ribeirensis. The sequence goes on from JASANE010012610.1 coordinate 68,158, forward strand.
TATTCATATGTGCTTACTGGTTTAAAACAAGCAATGCACTCATTTGAAATTGCCATGATAGGCGTATGTGCTTACTGATTTAAAATCGAGCTACACAAATCATATGAAGTCGCCATAGGCCTATGTGCTTACCGGTTCAAACTCGAGCTACAGCACTCATAGGAAATCGCCATAGACGTGTGCACTTACTGGTTTAAAATTGAGCTACAGAACTCATTTGAAATCGCCATAGGCGTATGGGCTTACTGGTTTAAAATCGAGCTACAGAACTCATTTGAAATTGCCATAGGCATATGTACTTTACTGGTGCAAAATCGAGCTACAGCACTCATGTGAAATTGCCATAGACGTATGTGCTTACTGGTTTAAAATCGAGCTAGAGCACTTATTTGAAATCGCCATAGGCGTATACGCTTACTGGTGCAAAATTGAGGTGCAGCACTCATTTGAAACCGCCACAGGCGTTTGTGCTTACTGGTTCAAAATCAAGCTGCAGCACTCATAGAAAATCACCATAGGCATATGCACTTACTGGTTTAAAATCGAGCTACAGCACTCATTTGAAATCGCCATAGGCGTATGTGCTTACTGTTTTAAAATCGAGCTTTGCATACATTTGAAATCGCCATAGGCATATGTGCTTTACTGGTGCAAAATCGAGCTACAGCACACATTTGAAATCGCCATAGGCGTACGTGCTTACTGGTTTAAAATCGAGCTACAGCACTCATTTGAAATCGCCATAGGCGTATGTGCTTACTGTTTCAAAATCGAGCTACAGAACTCATTTCACATCGCCATAGGCGTATGTAATTACTGGTTCAAGATTGAGCTATAGCGCTCATTTGATATCGCCACAGGCGTATGTACCGTTAGTCAAGTTTATTTTTGGGCAGCCTATGATTTTAGCTTTTCTAGCCCCTCAAAATACCTTAATTTACTCCCAAAATGGCCAAATTTCGCTGTCAACTGTTGTTTGAAGCCTTTAAATTAATTTTGGTTGGGCAAAATAATTTTGGCCCTGTATACCAGCGATCATATATATTGGGCCGGCGGAACTCAATTTCGAACACAAGGGGTCGATTAGAACACAACTAATTACGCTAGTACAAATCTCTGAATGTATGGCAAACAATGGTACAGCTATGACTTGTTTCAAGACTTTTATATGTGAAAAGCTACCTGACAAAGTTTTTAGGAAAAATCCAAATGGAAGATGTCATATTGTCATCAAAACAAATCTTGAAGACAACAACACATATAAAAAATCGGCTCGAAAACACACAGTTCTTTTGACAATATCTATGTTACACAAAAATATAAACGTCACGTGATGTTGCCAATTAATGTAGAAGTGAAAAACATTACACGCGACAAAGCGCATAGTGCACACACCACAACACATTGTATTAAAGATAATAAGGAAATGAATAAGTTAACACGAACACTTTGAGGTAAATGTAGAGTATGCTACTGTTTCACTTGTAAGGACCTCACGGCCAAATCCGTTTTTACTAGTAAGGGTCTCACCTCAGGGCCAAATACGTTTTTACTAGTAAGGGTCTCGGGATCAAACCCGTTTTCACTATTAAGGACCTCAGGGCCAAATCCGTTTTCACTAGTAAGGACCTTATGGACAAATCCGTTTTTACTAGTAAGGGTCTCGGGGTCAAACCCGTTTTCACTATTAACGACCTCAGGGCCAAATCCGATTTTACCAGTAAGGGTCTCGGGGTCAAAGCCGCTTTCACTATTAAGGACCTCATGGCCAAATCCGTTTTAAATTTTAAGCAGCTCAGTGAGCTCACTAGTAAGGACCTCAGGACCAAATCTGTTTTCACTAGTAAGAGTCTCAGGGTCAAACCCGTTTTCACTATTAAGGACCTTAGAGCCAAATCCGTTTTAAATTTTAAGCAGCTCAGTGAGCTCACTAGTAAGGACCTCAGGACCAAATCTGTTTTCACTAGTAAGGGTCTCAGGGTCAAACCCGTTTTCACTATTAAGGACCTCACGATCAAATACATTTAAACTATTAAGGACCTCAGGGACAAATCCGTTTTCACTAGTAAGGACCTCATGGCCAAATCCGTTTTTACTAGTAAGGGTCTCAGGGTCAAACCCGTTTTCACTATTAAGGACCTCAGGGCCAAATCCGTTTTCACTAGTAAGGACCTCATGGCCAAATCCGTTTTTACTAGTAAGGGTCTCGGGGGTCAAACCCGTTTTCACTATTAAGGACCTCAGGGCCAAATACGTTTTTACTAGTAAGGGTCTCGGGATCAAACCCGTTTTCACTATTAAGGACCTCAGGGCCAAATCCGTTTTCACTAGTAAGGACCTTATGGACAAATCCGTTTTTACTAGTAAGGGTCTCGGGGTCAAACCCGTTTTCACTATTAACGACCTCAGGGCCAAATCCGCTTTTACCAGTAAGGGTCTCGGGGTCAAAGCCGCTTTCACTATTAAGGACCTCATGGCCAAATCCGTTTTAAATTTTAAGCAGCTCAGTGAGCTCACTAGTAAGGAACTCAGGACCAAATCTGTTTTCACTAGTAAGAGTCTCAGGGTCAAACCCGTTTTCACTATTAAGGACCTTAGAGCCAAATCCGTTTTAAATTTTAAGCAGCTCAGTGAGCTCACTAGTAAGGACCTCAGGACCAAATCTGTTTTCACTAGTAAGGGTCTCAGGGTCAAACCCGTTTTCACTATTAAGGACCTCACGATCAAATACATTTAAACTATTAAGGACCTCAGGGACAAATCCGTTTTCACTAGTAAGGACCTCGTCGCCAAATCCCTTTTCACTATTAAGGAGTTCAGGGCCTTTATTAGTAAGAATCTCAGGGCCAAATCCGTTTTCACTATTAAAAACCTCAGGGCCAAATCTGTTTTCACTAGTAAAAACCTCATGGCCAAATCCGTTTTCACTATTAAAGACCTCAAGGCCGAAACAGTTTTCACTAATAAGGACCTCAGGGCCAAATTTATTTTCATAGTATATATACGTTTTACTGAGACAATCATCACTAAAATTTTTGCATTCTCAAATAGGGAAAGGTTGAGAGGGAACATTGTAAAATGTCGTGTTGCAAACGCAAATATGTAGCTGAACTGGACTGATTAAATCGAATGACTTTAAACAGCGTGTACTATAAATGGCTACCCCTTGCCACCGGAACCCTTTCGGATGAGAGGTTTCCATTGGTCTGTTCATAATAATTTAGGGCATTTTACTGTGTTCGCGACACACACATACCTGGGTCGCGACCTCAGTAAAACGCCCTGGACATAAACTATTCTGAGCAGTCTAATGGAAGATTCTCATCAAAACAAAGTTAAACTCGGCACATTGGCTATTTGACAAATTTTAGCAAACGTTCATCCTTCTTTAATCGAATTTCGCTTTTAATATTTCGTTCCGTTATCTGTGCTGAATCGTGGAAGAAAACTTACTTTGCGAGAGTCATTGAATTTGTGCAGAGAGGCAAAATATTAAATATTTGGGCATGAAAGCTCAGACCATAATTAACATTAATTGCAGTAATTAATAATCACATAATTATTTACAAGTAAACATAATTTTTAGCCGTGAAGATTCCAAGCTATGGTTCAGTTTAGGTTTGCAAACGATGCCCGCAGAGACCAGGAATAGGTTAAGCACGTTAGGAGTAGGTTGGTGCAGCACTATTATTACTAAAGGTGGGTTTAAACGTAAAAAATTTTCCTCCAATTTTCAGATCAAACTTTGATCAAATTTTCATACAGCTTTGAGACCAAATTTCGATCAAATTTTATAAGCATTTTTGGCGAACTTGAACGCGTGAGCACTGTTCGAAGTTTTGTGGCGTATTACTTTACCCAATCAGCTACAAAAAACCGATCTTGAAAAATTTTGAGCTCAAAATTTGAACTTAAATTTTGCAGTATTATGATTGCCATACAAAATTTTATTTAACATCTTTTCAAACAAAAATCAGTAAAATTTGATATATACAATTTTTAATTCAAATTTTGAGCTCAAAAATTTTCAAGTTTTATGCCTTGTCCGTGATTGGCTTCATCAATACGCTACAAAAGTTTGAGCAGTGTTCAAGCATTCAAATTAATCAAAAAAGCAAAAAATGCTTTTAAAATTTGATTAAAATTTGAGTTTTAAATTTGATCAAAACTTGGGCCAATGTAACTTTTAGGGGCAGAAGTTAAATGCACACTATTCCGTTCTCGATATACTAAGCCTAAACCTTAATCTTAGCCTAAGCTAAGCTCCCTTTATGAGCCATATACTAAGCATAAGCCTAAGTCAGGGAGCTGCCGCCCCTCTTTATAGCAATACGTAACTGAACGAAGAACGTTATACATATA
>JASANE010012611.1:0-14247 GCA_030248225.1 Trileptium ribeirensis
TTATGGACCAAAAATACGAAAATTTGGAGAGAATTTTGGTTTTTAAAATTAATCATTACACCAATTTGGTAGTTTTTATATCTGAACGAAATTTAACAGCGGCAGAGTTTTGCAAAAAAACTCAATAAATAATTTTACTGAATCAATAAAACTGAAGCCTATTGCGTCTCGTGTTATGTCGTCCTCGCCAGCTGCAAATTTGTAATGCTCGCTATATAGAGAGAGTGTCCATAATAGTAATATTCCACTTTGCTTGCAGGTTCGAACTCTGTGGCTGTGACGCTCCTTTGACAAGTTGTACTAAAAGCTTATGGACCAAAAATACGAAAATTTGGAGAGAATTTTGGTTTTTAAAATTAATCATTACACCAATTTGGTAGTTTTTATATCTGAACGAAATTTAACAGCGGCAGAGTTTTGCAAAAAAACTCAATAAATAATTTTACTGAATCAATAAAACTGAAGCCTATTGCGTCTCGTGTTATGTCGTCCTCGCCAGCTGCAAATTTGTAATGCTCGCTATATAGAGAGAGTGTCCATAATAGTAATATTCCACTTTGCTTGCAGGTTCGAACTCTGTGGCTGTGACGCTCCTTTGACAAGTTGTACTAAAAGCTTATGGACCAAAAATACGAAAATTTGGAGAGAATTTTGGTTTTTAAAATTAATCATTACACCAATTTGGTAGTTTTTATATCTGAACGAAATTTAACAGCGGCAGAGTTTTGCAAAAAAACTCAATAAATAATTTTACTGAATCAATAAAACTGAAGCCTATTGCGTCTCGTGTTATGTCGTCCTCGCCAGCTGCAAATTTGTAATGCTCGCTATATAGAGAGAGTGTCCATAATAGTAATATTCCACTTTGCTTGCAGGTTCGAACTCTGTGGCTGTGACGCTCCTTTGACAAGTTGTACTAAAAGCTTATGGACCAAAAATACGAAAATTTGGAGAGAATTTTGGTTTTTAAAATTAATCATTACACCAATTTGGTAGTTTTTATATCTGAACGAAATTTAACAGCGGCAGAGTTTTGCAAAAAAACTCAATAAATAATTTTACTGAATCAATAAAACTGAAGCCTATTGCGTCTCGTGTTATGTCGTCCTCGCCAGCTGCAAATTTGTAATGCTCGCTATATAGAGAGAGTGTCCATAATAGTAATATTCCACTTTGCTTGCAGGTTCGAACTCTGTGGCTGTGACGCTCCTTTGACAAGTTGTACTAAAAGCTTATGGACCAAAAATACGAAAATTTGGAGAGAATTTTGGTTTTTAAAATTAATCATTACACCAATTTGGTAGTTTTTATATCTGAACGAAATTTAACAGCGGCAGAGTTTTGCAAAAAAACTCAATAAATAATTTTACTGAATCAATAAAACTGAAGCCTATTGCGTCTCGTGTTATGTCGTCCTCGCCAGCTAGACTTGAATAATTGTATGTTTAAAGTGTTGGGTTTTGAGGTCGTCGACTGTGAATTTAAACCCGTGTCGTATTTTCAAGGATCAAAAATGATTATTCGATTATATTTTTCATAAGTTCTTAAAAGGATTACAATAACGCAAATACATGCTAAAAATGGCGCTACCTTTATGCTTCAATTCATCAAGGCAACTAAGTGCAGTAGTACTTAAAAACGTTAAGAAAAATGTAAAGAAAAAAAGTCTTAAAAAGGATCGTAAGAAGAAGAAAAGCAAACATGGCAAACGAATGCGGCGTCGAAAAACTTAACTGGCAGGGGAATCAATACCCGTTCAGCAACCCAATCATCTCGACACAGCTGGTGGAAGTCGTAGGTGAAATAACGTTACCAAGCATAGATACGGATGATTCGTTTGGTTTTAAAATTGGTGAAAGTGCTTTTGATTTAGTTGATATATCAGAAATTTTCGCATACATTGAATTTCAAATTATAAAGGGTGATGGCAAAAAAGATTTAAAAGGCAAATCTTAAAATTACACCATGCAATATGTTTGGCTATGCACTTATTTCTTCAGTTGAAATGAAAACTAATGGAGAACCAATAACCTTTAACCAAAAGCATTACCCTTGGATGACGTATATATCGTACATGCTACACATGAGTGAGGAGCAAAAGAAAACAATATTTAGCGGGATGTCTTTACAAACCTGATCAGACGTATATGTTTGATGATCTACAAGATAACAAAGGCTCAGTTTATAGGAACGCGTTGACTTCAATGTCACAAAAATGTGAACTTTACTTTCCTATCATAACAGACACACAGTTAACACCGACTTATTATCCCCAAAAAGCAGACTAGAGTTTATTTACTGATTTGGGCGAGCGCCATCTCTATAATATACATTTCACTACTTGAAATTCAAATTCCTCTGATGTCAAAATGAATCTCCAAATGCACACAAATTCATCGTGTTAATGAAAATTACTATTCGTATCTGGCAGATTGTTTATACTTTGTACTAGCATCTACAACAAACGCGGAAGAATCATTAACTGCATGATATGAATACTAAAGGGCTCTCTGATATGGATCCCAGATAATATATCGGTGGATCGATCGATGTAAGCGGTCATCGAGTGGTTAAAATTATATGCCGTTCAGGATTTGAGCATTATGTGGTCATCAGCAATATTAAAATTGGGTTTTATGCTGAACAAAATTAGAAAACATAAGCGCAAGACGTTAAATTTCTACGTGGGATGCTGGCGTGTAACTCACAACTTTCGAGTTAATGAACGGAAATATTAATAATTAAGCTATAATTGTCGATTATGAAATAGGAAAAATCTGTAAATCCCGGCTCCATCATAGAAGCAAAACTCATAAGTGTTATTCAGCGGCCCAAAAATACACCGGATGCGCCAGATATATGCATACACCTAGCTATTTCGGTTTATTTGTGATCATCATATTTTGTCAAAACATAGTGATTGATAACGAGTAAATCTTTAAAACCTGTATTTGCGTTTCTGGGGAACCGATTATGCGGCGTTCACGCTATAATGTCCCCAACGTTCTGAAGCTATGTACACCACATAGTATCAGTCAGGCACATTGTCGATAACAAGGCATCTCTAACACACTCATGTTTTGTTATAAATTTTTTCAAAGGGAGCTAGCTAGGGAATTGCCACTGCTCGACAGTGTCAAGCACACCGTGTGTTCTTGCAGTTTTATTGACAGTGTGCGGCACTTTTTCATCCGTTCGGCGCAGTGTAGGCACAGTAGCCTGTATCCGCGTTATCTGGTGAACTGATTACGTGCAACATAGGCATTTTAGGCCCCAGCCTGCTGGGTATTATTTTGATTCAGGAACTGCTGCAACGTGCTGTAGGTGGATCCGCGGAATGTGGTTTCTTCCCAAAATTTCATCCACAAAGTAGAATAAAAAACTATTGTATATTACGACACGATTACTACAAATTTAGTTTCATTAAGGATTTGAAATGTTAAGTAATAAGCCACGTTCGGCAACTCACCAATGAAACTGATATGAAAGCAGGACCATATTAGTTCGGGAACGGCCGGTTTAAAACGACTTATGCCTGGACAAGTCGGATTGAATCGAAGTGTTTTAAATCATCAAATCTCAAAGCCGATTGGATTTGATACACCAAATCCAAATGATTTTCATGTTTATATTCTCTTTATTAGGCTCATATTGCAAAAATTCTACCACAATTGTATCCGAAAGCAGTGTTGCGGCTGCGGTGGCACACAATGGTTATATGACCTAAATGTTTTCTATGTAGTTCAGCAGTTATATCTCTATTATTTTTGTCTTTAATTTTGGAAATTCTCTGCCTAAAACATCATTGTTCCATGCGAAATATCAATATAAGTTTAGAACTGAAACATTCTGTGTTTTAAACACAACTATAATAAACTGTTTTGAGCTTTTATGACAACGACGACGAATCATAAATGCAACTATAGTTGCCATCACCGTGTCGAATACGAATATGTGAAAGACTTGCTATATCTTTTGATTCTGTCGCTGAGTTTGTTTGTTCTTCAAATTGGATCTGAAAAACAATAAAATTAAAATAACTTAAATATTTAAATATTATTTACAAGACATATGGGTCCGCTTCTTACGTTTAATGTTAATCAAGACACAACATTACAACAGAAATATTCTTAAAAAAGCAAGGAAATTTTATATCTTCGATACTCTTTATAAAGACACCCGGTCACAAACGACTAGCTTACCTTTTACGAAACTTAGCCAACGAAACATTTTTGTAAAATAAAATTAAAATGCTTTTAAAAAGGTAAAACTGGTAGAAATGGGCACTTGTATTTGATAAAATCTAGACAGCTGTGAACAGTTTTAGATAAAGTAAAACTGGTAGAAATGGGCACTTGTATTTGATAAAATCTAGACCGCTGTGAACAGTTTTAGATAAAGTAAAACTGGTAGAAATGGGCACTTGTATTTGATAAAATCTAGACCGCTGTGAACAGTTTTGGATAAAGAAAAACTGGTGGAAATGGGCATCTTATTTTTCCAGATAAAATCTAGACCGCTGTGAACAGTTTTAGATAAAGTAAAACTGGTAGAAATGGGCACTTGTATTTGATAAAATCTAGACCGCTGTGAACAGTTTTGGATATTATTTAAAACTGGTAGAAATGGGCACTTTTATTTGATAAAATCTAGACCGCTGTGAACAGTTTTGGATATTATTTAAAACTAGTAGAAATGGGCACTTTTATTTGATAAAATCTAGACCGCTGTGAACAGTTTTGGATATTATTTAAAACTGGTAAAAATTGGCACTTTTATTTGATAAAATCTAGACCGCTGTGAACAGTTTTGGATATTATTTAAAACTGGTACAAATGGGCACTTTTATTTGATAAAATCTAGACCGCTGTGAACAGTTTTGGATATTATTTAAAACTGGTACAAATGGGCACTTTTATTTGATAAAAATACAACCGCTGTGAACAGTTTTAGATAAAGTAAAACTGGTGAGAAATGGGCACTAGTATTTGATAAAATCTAGACCGCTGTGAAAAGAATTGGATATTCCTTAAAACTGGTAGAAATGGGCACTTTTATTTGATAAAATCTAGACCGCTGTGAACAGTTTTGGATATTATTTAAAGTGGTAGAAATGGGCACTTTTATTTGATAAAATCTAGACCGCTGTGAACAGTTTTGGATATTATTTAAAACAGGTAGAAATCGGCACTTTTATTGATAAAATCTAGACCGCTGTGCGAACAGTTTTAGATAAAGTAAAACTGGTAGAAATGGGCACTTGTATTTGATAAAATCTTGACCGCTGTGAACAGTTTTGGATATTATTTAAAACTGGTAGAAATGGGCACTTTTGTTTGATAAAATCTAGACCGCTGTGAACAGTTTTAGATAAAGTAAAACTGGTAGAAATGGGCACTTGTATTTGATAAAATCTAGACCGCTGTGAACAGTTTTAGATAAAGTAAAACTGGTAGAAATGGGCACTTGTATTTGATAAAATCTAGACCGATGTGAACAGTTTTGGATATTATTTAAAACTGGTAGAAATGGGCACTTTTATTTGATAAAATCTAGACCGCTGTGAACAGTTTTGGATATTATTTAAAACTAGTAGAAATGGGCACTTTTATTTGATAAAATCTAGACCGCTGTGAACAGTTTTGGATATTATTTAAAACTGGTAGAAATGGGCACTTTTATTTGATAAAATCTAGACCGCTGTGAACAGTTTTGGATATTATTTAAAACTGGTAGAAATGGGCACTTTTATTTGATAAAATCTAGACCGCTGTGAACAGTTTTGGATATTATTTAAAACTGGTACAAATGGTACTTTTATTTGATAAAATCTAGACCGCTGTGAACAGTTTTGGATATTATTTAAAACTGGTAGAAATGGGCACTTTTATTTGATAAAATCTAGACCGCTGTGAACAGTTTTAGATAAAGTAAAACTGGTAGAAATGGGCACTTGTATTTGATAAAATCTAGACCGCTGTGAACAGTTTTGGATATTATTTAAAACTGGTAGAAATGGGCACTTTTATTTGATAAAATCTAGACCGCTGTGAACAGTTTTGGATATTATTTAAAACTGGTAGAAATGGGCACTTTTATTTGATAAAATCTAGACCGCTGTGAACAGTTTTGGATATTATTTAAAACAGGTAGAAATGGGCACTTTTATTTGATAAAATCTAGACCGCTGTGAACAGTTTTAGATAAAGTAAAACTGGTAGAAATGGGCACTTGTATTTGATAAAATCTTGACCGCTGTGAACAGTTTTGGATATTATTTAAAACTGGTAGAAATGGGCACTTTTGTTTGATAAAATCTAGACCGCTGTGAACAGTTTTAGAGTTATTAATGTGAATTAATAAAATTTCGAATAATAGTCCAAAACGATGCCATGGTGGAGATAGTTTTATACGAAAATAACATAAAATTTTTTATCCTGATAACATGCTTCGCTCAGATCCTTGGGTTTATTAACATCGCTTTTTTTCGTCTGACAAGTTCAAACCATAGACTATAATTGGATTAAAAGCAATCAGTGATAAATATTCGGTCAACACATGCAAGCATTTATTATTGTAGCTTAGCACAGTATATACCGTTTATTGGGTTTAGCCAAAGGAAATATCAAACAATAATTCGATCTACACCTTCTTTGAACAATTCTGCTTGGATATGCCACGAAGATTGTTGAAAACTGAGCCGTGCAGTTGAGGCAAAAATAGCTTTCATAAATTGAGATTTTATACCGTTGCTTGATGATGGCTTCTTTGACCTGAAGTAGTAATGAGGCAGGTCGATGTTGGAACGAAGCACCATTTGTTCCGGCGTAAAACCTTTGTCGTTAAGGCTTGCTCGGATACCCAACATCACTATAGGAAGTGATTATGGCCCACTGACCATTTTTGAGTCTACGATGAAATTGCTTCACAGCTTCATCACAGGCGGGGTCGTATGCCGTTGCTCAACGACGTTCGATGAAAAGTTGTTCCATAACCGAACACCAAGAACGGCAGACTTAAATTGCGCACATTTGTCGAAAATTAATACGCGGGGCACGGCGAATCCGCTGAATAAACAGGAAATAAATGCGGTAGCTAGTGTATCTGAGGTAATGTATCTGTAGTCTGGAGTGTATCGGTTGTCGACTGGCACCGCTTCCGGCCAACGCGTAAATCTGTCAAAGGCTGCGACAATAACTCGTTTGCCATTTGAAAGAGGCAATGGGCCAACAATATCTATGTGTATCGTTCGAAAACGGGCCATAGTTGGTATAGCTCCGACTGGCGCTTTCGTGCGACGATGAATTTTATTACGTCGGCACTTGAAACACTCGCAGCACCATTGTATGACACGCCGATTCATCACGGGTAATATATACTGTCGAGAAAGTTGGTATAGAGTCGTTATTGACAATATAAGCGCTAAATTGTGGATAGCCTTAAACACAAGGCAGCGCATCGTGAAGGGAAAATTGGGACCGAGTTCGTTAACAACACACTGGAAAGTAGTCATGTTTATTATGGAGTACGAAAAATTGGGACCGAGTTCGTTAACAACACACTGGCAATTAGTCATGTTTATTATCGAGTACGAAAAAAGTCATGACTTCAGGAAAAGACGACACGAAGTCATGTGGTGTGCTACTTTAAATCAGACCAGACAAACCAGTCCTAGTTTCCTGCACACCCTAGAATCATTCGGCAGAATTTGACTTATTCTGAGCAACCTGGGCCCTGACTCAAATCAAAGCGAGAATGCAGATGGCTCAAAACGATCCAAATTTGAGTCCACGTTATTGCAGTCTAATGGCGTCAAAAGTAGCTGGACTATTGCTGCCAACATTTGTAACTTGGTCGAATATGGTCAGCTTTAGTTAAAATTTTCACCCTTTCAGTGATCGTTGCTGAAATTCTTATCGCAGTAAACAACACGCTTGCGGTCATCTTTGTAATAAGAAACAAGGTATTCAAAACTAATGTTTTGGGCTGAAATGAGCAGCACTAGCGTAAAACTGGGAATCTTTGGATCAGCCCCCCTCATAAAAATTTGGTTGGGGTAACGTCACAGGCATGGATCCCATCAGATATTTGCTAAAACTGTGTCTATATTTCAGTGTTTTGCTAATGTTTTACGATCATCGTTGATTTTTGTTAATTTTTACAATCACTTATGTAAACCTTAGCCTAAGCTAATCTCTTATGTAAGCCTCAGCCTAAGGCAATTCCTTTAGTAACACTTAGCCTAAGCTAATCCTTATGTAAGTCTTAACGTAACATAATTTAACGATAATACTTCACTCATCCTGATATAGAATTTATTAATAGCTCAATTTATTGGTAACCTTATATATTCCAATCGGCAGCGTAACTTTCTCGACTACATCTAACGATTCCGAGGTATTCGATTTGCTGTCAGTGGATTCTGAGTGACCTCGGGAATGCCAGATAAGTTTGCGATCTTTTCTCATCGAGTTGTTGAATGTAACCAGAAGTACGGTCAGGTTAGATGTAACGGCTGGTGAATATTGAAATTCCAGCGTTCTATTGCCGTTGGTAACGTTCAGTGCAGGACGTGAAGCTACCTTGACCGCTGACGTATGCGCCACTTGATTATCGGTAGGACTTTGCGTAATTTTTGATATTTGCCAAAATTTTTTACATTTCTTGTCTGAAATATATACAATATTTTATCCATACGATGCATTTCTGTCTTATCTAGAGTTTAATTTCTATGATTTCGCAGACGATGAATGAGTATTGTCAGAATGTGTGACGTTTTTCAGTTCTTCAACTTAATTTCACTATCGTTATGGTATCCAATATGAGGCCCTTGTCATGTTGAGGGGCCGGATGTTATATCGTTAGAAGAAATAACAGCTTAAAGCGGGTGATTTGGGGCGGCAGCGCCTAGTTTAGGCTTAGTATGGGTTATATAGAGATCTTAGCTTAGGTTAAAACTCAAGCTTATTTTATCGAGCATGGCATGGCATATATTTCACTTCCGCCGCTCAAAGTTACATTTGTCCAATATGATATTAGCTCTACTGTGAACAAGGTTGTCAGCAATTACCGAAATGATGTCTTAAAGTTGACGGACTTTAGAAAATTTCAACGGATAACGATTTCTTATGAGGATTGATCATTTCTAGATAAGATTTGAATTTTAAAATACTAAACTTTTACTTACTTTACAAACAGTAAATCATTAAACATATACAGCAAATATATATACGAACGAAAGAAATGAAAAAATAGAATTTAGTAAATATAAAAATATTAAATTTAAGAAAATTTACCTATTCATAAATCGCTTTTACAACAACAGTGCAAAAAAAACTTTTGAACTCATTTTGACAAAATGTCTGAAAATGGCAAGAGCCTTAAAAATTCGGCACAGGATTTTTCACAAATATGAGCGAGTACTTTACCGATCAATACATTAAGGAATTATTTCATAAACTTTTAGAAATATGTATTTGCCAAAATATTTTACAGCGAAATTATTGTACAAATTTGGTTCCCAGATATGTAGGACTGAAGTACCAAACTCAAAGCACGCAAATGAAACAAATGGAAATAAAAAAAATGGAAATAAACAAAATGAAAATTAAAATGAAAAAAATTAAAAAAATGAAAATGAAAAAAAAACGAAAATGAATAAAATGAAAATAAAAATGAGAAAAATGGAAATGAAAAAAAGAAAATGAAAAAATGAAAATGAAAAAAATGAAACTGAAAATGAAAAAAATGGAAATGAAAAAAAGAAAATGAAAAAATGAAAATGAAAAAAATGAAACTGAAAATGAAAAAAATGGAAATGAAAAAAAGAAAATGAAAAAGAAAATGAAAAAATGAAAATGAAAAAATGAAACTGAAAATGAAAAAAAAAAATGAAAAAAATGAAAATGAAAAAAAAATGAAAAATGAAAAAATGTTACGAATAATCTGGCCAAATTTACGTTTTCGAAATGTTTCTCAAATTTTGCTCGACAATCATTGCCCCATAATTTCGCTTAATTTCTCAAATATTTCATGGTGCGGCATCAAAAATTTAATATCAATACAGCTTTACCAGAATATGTTTTCCTAAATAAAAAATGGTACTGGACATTTAGCTTGTAAACGTTATACATATCGCTATAAATTATCTAGACGCTGGTTAGTGTAAATTGTATTTATACGGAGTCTAGAGTTTAATAATTACTGCCTAATATCAGTCCAGTCTATTTACAGTATAGACGATTGACAGAGTGAGTACATTTTCATGCTTTTACATATGTATCGCAATGCCGAATTTTAGAACATTGAGATTAGATTAAACCTGTGGTACACCAAATTTTGTTTAACCTATTGCATCCTGAAATAATTCGCATTTCGAGTACAGGATGAAGAAATATAGGTCGTCGCGAGGTGTCGAACACGAAAAGGTGCGGCGAAAGTCATTGAATTTGGAGATGGAGAAGCGCTAGCTTCGGAATCGAAGGATTCTCACCAGACTAACATGGTGAAAAAGATGGGCGTCCCTTTATTTTGTCTCTGTTCTTTATTTCTCGGTAAACAGGACTTCGTTATCTCAACGTAAACCGATATGGACGTGTCAGGGCTCATATGAAAGCTACAACACTATAGAGGTGTCTTTTGGAGGTTTTATTCAGGTTCCCACCACAGGCGGTCAAACGGGTACCCAGGGGTACATGGCTAAAATGGGCCATTTTTGGGTCATTTTTGCTTATAACTGGGCAACCCTTGAGCCGATTTGAATCATTTTGATATCGAAATATGTGTCCTAGGAGCTTTATTTATGGGTACATAAATTGTTTTTGTCGGGTCCCTATGGGGCATGGTGGACTTTAGCAAATGGCAAATTTTCAAAATTTTGGTCAAACTTTGTCGAAGTGTAGCTATGTAACCACTCAAGCGATTCGAACGAATTTTGGTGTGTGGATAGATGTCAACATATTTGATGTAGGTCCTCTGGGTCAATTGGTATTTGAGGCTAAAGGTGGGCCTACGCCATATATACTCATCTGTGACATTACCACTTATAACGGTATATTAATAGATTTGTGGCTCAAAATAAGTTCATACGGGTTTCCGTGGGTGCTGTTTTCAAATAGCCACTGTATTTAGACGTATCTCTTCATGTAGAGGTAGTTATATCAATGGGTGAGACAAGGCGCGTGGTGCGAAAGGGACGAGTGCCATGCGGTCTGTGGAAAAGTATGTTTATGTTTTCTGTGTTACTGTGCTTTTGTTATAATTCTTATATATACATAGATTACATAGATATGTTGTTCACGATTCGTAAGCAGTTCTGAGGTAGAGTTAACCTTCGTAGTGTACGTATTAGATATCTGACTATCAGTTTTGCTACATCAATGCCTTATCGCACAGCAGATTAATAAATATTTTTTTAGCGAATCACATCTATGGTTCGTAACAGGAATATATTTTTAATGAGTTGTTCCACTGTACGTTAATGTTACAGTTTCTGATTTCTCCGAATTCATACACTTGTCATGTCGCCAAGATCCTAAAAGTAATAGGTATTAGGCTACTGCGCGGATTCTTACGGCTCCTTCTTCAGTTTAGCGAGCGAACAACAACACGCGTACAATAGTGCAATATAAGTCGAATTTAGTTTAGTACACGGAAGTGATTTAAAATTTATTAGTATCGAACAACTACAGGCGTTAACAATGATTGAATGGTTAACAATCAATGAATAGAATAAAAAACAGTTGTGTCCTATTCAATATTTCTGCTTTTTTCGAAGCTGTAGATATATTTTTACAATGAGAGATATGACAACTTTATCGCAATGAGGTATCAAGGTGGATTACTGAGCTGATCAATAAAATTTCAATGTATTTATGCGGCGTTTATGTTATAAATGACCCCCAATGTGAAAGTTTTGTCCCCCAATGGTCTAGACCACACCATCCAGTGGTACACGCTATATACCTACACTATATAATGCAATAGATGGTGTACCAGACACCATCAACTTTATTATAGTGGCTAAATCTTCCTGTTGTTTATCACTGACGGTGTCAAAGACGCCATCCACAAACACATTATATAAGGCGTGTAATAACAACATAGTGTAGCTAACACCATATAAATTTTATGGTGTGGACTACACCATACTATTATCGACGCTACACTACCTTTGTCTACTATCTGAAAATACAATCACAAACACCATGGTGTCAAAGACACCATATGTTTGATGGTGGCAGAGACACCCAGGGTGGACAAAACTTTCACATGGGGGTCCTTTATAACGTAAATGCTGCATTATTTTAACATTATAGTACAGCTCGTTTTCCGTTTGCATCAAATATTCGAAAATAGAAATGTGTAAGAAAAAGCACGAAAGAAATATTTGTTGTAAAAACTTTTAAAACGAAAGTTAATAAATCAAGCTAATTACCTGTCAAACTTTTACAATCGATAATGCATTCCAGTTGATGGATGTCGGACTCGTCGTCTGTGGTGGTTGTAAGGCGGACACGTGGGGCTTTCAAAACACTCAATTTACCGAGTTTATGGGCAATATGGGACTGTTTTCGAAGGCTGGCTCCGTTTTTGACTAAAATGACGAACAAAACGATATAAAGACTGCTTAAATTTAGAGATCATTAAACTAAGCGTCGATCATTTTTTTGGACTGATTGCTAAGAAATAAAAAAATGACAGACAGCGCTGCATTCTTTGCGAAATTTATAATTCTGACTTCGGTGGAATACACTATTGTCATTGACCAATCGGTGTCAATTGTTTTGTGAAATTGCAAAAGAATTATGGACCCAGGACTTCTGTCATTCCGAATCAAGGAGTATCGGATATCCGAAAATTGTATCGCTAACTCCCGCGCCAATTGGGTTGGGAACTAATTCGATGACGTGGGATTGAGGAATGGACGGTGTGTGAAATAAAACGCAGCTTCAGTGTTGTATCATATCACAAACGAGACAAATATCCTATCGACTAATAATGATAAGTCTTTTTTGAAATGATCAGCCGGTTCTGGTACTTTATGAAGATCCTGAGCAAAAAGCCGCGATTGTGTAAGCCAAAAAAGATATGCTAGTTTTAACCGAAATTCTAGATTTCCAAACCTACTTTCAATGGATTCTATAATGTAGCGATGCTTTGTTATATCCGATTGGTCGTGCGTTGCTATTCGCTCGCTTTGCGAGAACTGCTTCAATGAACCAAGCAACGGCTCCAAAATAGCTCAATCGATTGCGTTCATTCCGTTCGTGTTAGCCGGATTTAGTACTTGCAGCTGTCGGCTCGATTTTGTCAAACATTGCACTACAGACAAATTTTAAATCAAGCTTTATACGGCTAAACCTAATCTTCTCGCGCAAACTAATGACCAGATGGTGATTTCCATCTAATGCATCATTTACAATAAGATTCTTGCGTAAGGGCCAAATTATGTTACGCGTCCAACTTAACTAGTTCGGGTCAACTATATTTTGCTGGATTACTATAATACATTTTGATAACTTAGCGAGTCTTTATGTGACAAACAGGTAGTTAGGTATGACAAATGGAGCGCCCTGCTGAACCGTCAATTGAAAAATACTATTTAGTGTTGTGTTTAGTGTAATAGCATTTTGTTGTATAGTATTTTCACACTAATTCTAAGTTATATATTTGTTTTTAATATATACATTTAACGTTTTCAGAGTATGGCTCCTTTGGGACATTGCTTAGATACGTATAGCAAAACGTAATGTTCGCGGACTAAATAGTTTCGGGTGAACGCCTCGTGACAAAAGTACTGTCCGGCTCGACAGTCTCTGAAAAACACATAGCCTAGCTGGGCTATTCAAAATTCTAATAGTCTAGCTGGATTGTCTGCGTGGCATAGTAGCTAGCCCATTTGAACGAGTGACATAAATAGTACAATGTGCACGCATCTTAACCTAAATAATGCATAAGCTATATTATGTATATACATAATTTCCATTCCATACGAGGTGAGCTATTTATATTACAATATAACAATTATATATTCCGTGACTCTAAGTTTCGCCGGACAGATGTAAAAAACAATTTTGGCCTATATATTATTAATATAAACCTCTCCCCTGAGCGAGATTATATATTTTAGTTCTATGATACTCGTACAATATGAGGGTGATTAAGGACGCTGCACGGTATTCCGAATTAAGGGGATGGGCTCAAAAGTCTAGCGGAGCTACGGGAAAATTGCCGGAATCGTCTTAC
>JASANE010012612.1:0-29400 GCA_030248225.1 Trileptium ribeirensis
CTTCTTGTAAATTCACAGAATTGTTACTGCACGAACTTTCGAAATATAATTTATGTAAGCAAACTGCAGTTATCCTCGTAAATTCTCTGAATTTAAGTCTATTATCTAGATTTAGCTAGCCTGGATTTAGGTGTATATAAACTGAGATTTCTGCTCGATCAGCGAGTCAGTCGCGATCGGAGATCTCAGAGTAAGTGTCGTTTATTGTCTAATTTATTTCTTAGCTTACAAGCCACACGGCACCTTGTTATCTAACACTGTAGTAGCTAGGCAGTAGTTACATAAAGCTAAGACTTAGCGCTGATTCCGAGTTTAAGAAAAATTTGGGGTTTATTGAGAGCAGACGGGCTGCTCCGAAAATTTACTATTGAGGGCACAGGGGTGCCCCATATACTAGTGGGTCTTTGAGAGCACACGGGGTGCTCCACATTTTTCTTTGGTTATTGAGAGCAGAGGGCTGCTCCGGAAAAATTTCTTCTTGAGAGCAGAGGGCTGCTCCTAAAATTTACTATTGAGAGCACAGGGGTGCTCCGAAAATTTTTTTACTTGAGAGCACAGGGGTGCTCCAATAAAATACATTGACTAGGTTGAGCTAAGCTTAAGTCAAAGCTTAGGCCGGATCGACGGATCCACCTTGTGGTTCATAAAGTTTGTTCGAGTATTAATATTAATTTATTAATCGGATCCCTAGATCCACCTTGTCAATTCAACAATTCGTTACCTTATTGCCGTACTATTATTTATCTTAGTAATATTAAGTTAGGTGCTTATTTTATTTGTGTAGTAAGTGAAGTCCTAGGTTCTGAGTGCTACCATTACACAAGGTCATCGTTGGAGAAATAGAAAAATTTTAAACCCATTAGGACTCGCTTCGCTACAGTTTGTTGTTGCAAAGTGTTACTTAAACCCTGACGATGTTTGCACCATAATATATATCTTCTTTTCGTATCAGTGTTGCTTTTGTTAGCGGATAATTTGCTTTGGTCTATTTTCAAGCTAGGTCTGTGAAAGACGTCTTCCCTGGTACAACAAATATTTTCAACCTACGTCAGTGAGCGATGAATTCCCTGGTACAACAAATATTTATAAAAAATTTTTGTTTACGTTCCTGAGCATATAAAACACAATAAGCTTATCGAAAGTGACAACTTACTGCATTTTGTGTCAAAAGCTTATCAGACATAAAGTTATTCACACCTTTTACTCTTTTCGAAGGTATCAGAAGTTATCACGCAAGGAAAAACTTTACTTTGTTTTCAAATATTCGCTCTAATGACAATTATTTCAACCAATTCCACTAATTTGGGAGCAACATTAGTTGTAACCCCCGACATTTCTGTGTTTTATCTTGACTCTGGCCGAATTGGTCACTTCGCAATTCCTTACAATGTGAAAGAAGGTCAGCTTATGCGCAATCAAAGAATTAGTCTGAAGTAAGCATAGTTCTGTTTTAAAAGATTTTGCAAATTAAAGACAAAAGTGTGTTAAAAATTTGAAGTATTTCCGAATCTCTTGAATCATTTATATATGTAATATGTTGTATTACATGTTCAAATTTTGACATACAAAATTTTCGTAGTCTCCAGTACCTCCTTTAACTAAGTACATCTACAGTACTGAGTACTGAAGTAATTCAGATTTTTTAAATTTTCCAGCATACATGTGTTTGAGACTTATTCACTGATAGGCAAATTTTGTTCTATATTTGTTGGTTTTCGTACGTTTTGAAATGCAGCGCTGTTTTTAGAAGATGTGCCATAAAACTTTTAAGTTAAACTATTACTTATAAAATTTTTAAAATGCTGTACTTGTCCATAATGAGTAAAATTCGTTACGTGTTCGTTCGAAAAATTTAAGCCGTTCGAATGTGTTTGACATCTGTTCGAAATTCTGTTTTCAGATTTGTTTTAGAACCTTTTTAAAGTTTATTTGAAACTTAAAAAAATAAATCTATATAATACCATACACTGTTTACTTGTGAATGTTAATTTTATGTCAATCGATAGTATATTCACTTTTGAATTGTCTGCCTGTTGTTAAAAATGTTATATAACAGCACATTTAACTTTTTTACATTGAAGATATTTCCTAGTTGAACGATAACACTACGCTAAAATATTGGAGCAAGACTTTGTGATTGCTTTCTATGTGTATGCCTCATATAAGGACCTAAGTTTAGTCTAAGATTTAGGCTTAGTATACGAGAGCGGCAATACCTACATTACGTCCTCAGGGTACTTTAGACAGAAATATTATTGCAATACAGTCTTTCACAACATTTTTGACTAAATACAGTTTAAATTCAATAAGATTCATTCTATAATGTTCCATTGCATTTACACCATTCTAAAATTTTATTTATTGGCTGCTGGGAGTGCCACATAAAAAACTGTAAGGTAGCAATGATATTTCCTTATTTCTAGTTCATCCAAACAAATCAATGGAATTGCTGATATTTATTCAAACGGTTTCATCGTTCCCAATGAAGCAATGGAACATGTCCTGGCTCAGCTTCCTCAAAATGCTCGAATTTTAACGAAAGGATATGAACAAAAATTATTCTTGGAGAATTTCGTCGCAGGGCGAGGATTCCACGTTGTGGATTTGGCAAACAGAAATATTCCCAGCTATCGACTTCTTGGACGGAATGTCTGGGCCAACAAATGTTTCTTTCATAGTGATAAGGATCCACTACAAAAAATTTTTTGCAATGTTTCGATTAAAACTTATACTTAACTTTCTGGCGCTGAAAGGACTTTTTGAAAACGAGCAAGCTGCTTTGATGAATCAAATGATGTTGAATATAATTTCACTTGTGTATAAATAGCTTATAAGTAATTTTGAAAACTCTATTTTGCAGCAACCATTAAATTGTTTGATTTATTAGTTAATTTATGCGTGCGCTTTAATTCAAGCTGAGTTAACCAACGGCATGTTTGCACGTGGTTCGCAATTTTTTACCTGGTGAATTTCTTACTGAAACCGCAATCGAAACTTGATTTCTGTCACCGGTTTGCATTTATCAAAACGCAGTCGATACAAAAATTCCTTTTTGAGATATACATTCTTAATACGTTGTGGAGAAATACTGTATCTTTATCTACCTCCCCGTTTAATATTATACGTAATTTCAATACAATAAAATTTGATTCTAGGATCACGGTCAAGTGTTTAGATGTTGCAGAGAAAAAGCTTCATTGATTTTGTTTTAATCGTATAAACATTAAACAATCAATAATGGACATGCACTGTATAAATTGCTTAGAACAAGTTTGACACTGCAATATTCAAACAAGTGTTCACGAAATCAGTAGATCTCGTAACAAGAAACTATACGATTGGATTTTTGTAAGTTACTTTATTTTACCTGAACGGGTTTAAAACGGTGAGACAAGATTTGCTGTGCTGAATTTTTACGACTTCCCGATGCAAAAATAAAAAATCCTGGCAAAATATGTCAGCTCGTATTGCAAAACATTACAGATTTTAGATATTTTTCAAAGATTTCCATTGTGGCAGCGAAAATGTGATGATTTTGTGAGTTCTAAAAATCGATCGAGAATTGTTTAAATATTTTAATGGACAAAATTTTGCGTATTTCTGTGTTGATGTTTGTTCATCAGAATATTTAGTGTAGATAAAATGTTGTTTGAAAAAATATAATATGGATTTTTGATATTTTTCCATTGCATTTTGTTCGAATGTTTTCAATGAAGATTGTCCAAGCTAAGACATTTGATGAGAACACGTTATTTTCCCAATTGACGGATATCTAACTACTGTTTAAATTTCTAGTATTTATAGCTCAATTTATAGCTGAAGAATTTTTAGCTTATTTATAGCTGAAGAATTTTTTGTGGAAAATGTTCAGTGAACTGACGATGGTGGCAAATATGATCGACCATGTTTGTGGCATTTGTTGTGATTGATCCATTGAATCAAATAGTAAGCATAAATTTTTTAATATGTTTAACGCTAAGTACTACTAAACAGCAATGAAACCGTTGCTTAAGATAACGAGCGGACAACATAATGTTTGTCAAAACACAACGCACGTTTTTGTGGTTTTTGAAAAAATGCCACTTGGGACCACAAAAACGGCTGTCACCAAAAGGGGTCATATACTACTATCATAGATTAGTTTTTTAAGATTCCACTATACGATATAATTATCTATTCATGAGAGACGTATAATGGCCCTGCGTAAGCTAAATCGAATGTTACAAACTGCAAAGTTTAAAATATTTTAAACCTTTACACGCAGAGATAATGCATAAGAACCGTCATTTTACGTATATATTGATATGCTACTACATAAAACAAAACCCTAAATGCCTCCAACAACCTGGCAGTCGTCATATGTTTTGTGGCTATTATAACGGTTACAGTTTCGAGAAAACCTTGTGTGGCAGCAGAATTTGAATTAAAACGTATTTCAAAACACATAGTGAACATGAACCTAAATTGTTTAAACCTTGTTCCAAATTTTACATAAATAAACTTTTGCATTTTACATGTTACATCGTAGTATTGCTACCTTGTTTATGTTTACTCAGCAAACAATTAGTATTATCAGGAAATTATGATTTCTTGAGAAGACCATGACACTCTACGAAATCACCATATAAAAGGGTCGAACATACCTCGATGCATTTCGGCCGTACCCCGCCCGCTGTTTCTGTTGTGTTAACCCCGGTTTTTTTGGGGTGAGGGTCATGGTACCAAAGACAAAAATTTTTTCAGCCTTCAGTTTTAGGAGGTGGTTGTTGGAAAAAATTTTTATTTACCTCCCAGCTTTGAGTGGGGTATAACGTAGGTATACAACTGAGGGTCTGAAAATTTTTTCCCTTGATCTGCAACCCCAAACGTGAGGGGGTAACCCCCAGAACAACAGTAAAGTAGAAATGCATCAAGTCCTGCCCAATCCTTTTATAGGCTAATTTCGAAGAGTGCCATACTCATATCGTATCAATAATTACCATGAACTTCTGGTATAACTAATATTTTATTGAAGTAAATAATTTATTAAACTGAACCCTAATAACTTGTTAAATTAAAGTGTTAAATTCATCGAGACAGTATTCAACATTGCTGTTTTTATGTTAAGATGGTCAACATAAGGTTCAAGGAAATTTAAGAGTCTGGAAAACCAAGGCAAATATCACGAAAATCACGATTTTGTTGACTTTAGACTTTGATAAGCGACGGAATGGCAATTTTTGAGCCCTGCCGCACAGAAGCTGGTAAAATTTTACGAGTTAATTAATTGCAGCTAATCCCGAGAAAATCTTAGGGATTCATTTCATTTGGGACAACGGGCTTATGGTAGCCGCCCTGCGAAAGGTTCCGTTGCTGGTTAATTTGTTTTACAGTGGACACTATTATAGTGTCCACAGTATAATGGCTATAATGTCCACAGTGGACATAGTAGTGTCCACAGTGGACACTATAATAGCTTCCTCTTCGTTTAGGTTTTCTTCTGTGTGTTTGCGTTTGATGGAGGGATGGTGGAGTGACAGGAGCCAAGTTTACCATAACTTCCCAATCTTGAAATCCAATTAGACAACTAAGAAAAAGTCCAAAACATCGGTCTTGACAAAACAGTCTAACATTGGCCGGAGACCGAAATCAAAGAAACCGACAGCCGTGGCTAGATGACCCGATTAGAAATGGTGAATCAGTCTGACTTGGGCAACACGGATTTCGATAATCTTTACTTAATGGCTCCGTTGATTGTTAATTTTATTACTGGGGATACTATGGCTTTCCTTGTTTGAGGTTTTACTCTGTGATTTCGCATTTGATGGAGGGATGATGAAGCGATCGCCGGATCAAGGCAAGTTAAGTAACTGCGGGCGTAGAATACGGCATGAGGACAAAATTCTAATAGCTGATTTTGTGGAGGATCTTGCTAGTTGTGTGTAGTATTGAGCCTCTCGAACGAATAGGTAAGGTTTGGGATAAGCTGACCTAGGAACGATTATATACGCCGTATGACTCACCCGATCTTGCACTTTTTGGTGGTCATTATGTCTAGAGAATTCGAGAGGCTGGCACTCCAGGCAGGTTGGTCGTAGAGTGAAAATCTTATAACGAATTTATTCTGGCTCTCCACGGTCTAAGACTGAGGCGTAAAATAACCGCAACACCCACGGAAAAACTTTACGTGATCGATCATTTGAGCTAAGAGAGCGAAAATCACTCTTGAAATGACAGATATTAAACAAACATTAAAACACAGATTTTATACCGGTGTTCGCCGATCCTTGCGCTCTTTCTTTAATTTAAAATTTTTTCCTAAGATTTGCTCATGATTTCCACTATAATTTTTAATTAATATATCGGCTGACGGATCTGAATAAATGGGAATTGGGTGATTGACCCAAATTTTATTACATCGTGAATAGTGTAAAATTCCTCGAGGTATTTTGTTATAAAATTTTAACAACTATTACTTTAGGTCTTTCCATTGAAGCCCTTATATCGAGAAAAAATTGTATCGGGTTGATGAGCTAGACCGACCTAATCGTGCCACCCCTAAGACTTTGGACGTGCGCATCGTAAAATTCTATTCATATAGTTTGCTCGTTTTTGTTTTGCGAATAGGGGCCTACCATTGGCCGAGGCCAGATAAAAAAGATACGGCAAAATTAAACACGAGCGGACAAAAAGCATATCAAATTTCGACGCAATTATGTTATATAGATACCACAGGTTCATAGGTTCATTTATACTCATAGCCAGATTTTTATTTCATATGTTTGCTCTCTTAACTTTAACTTCACTGCAGCACGGCAGTAGCGGAGTCGTGAAATTCCGATACGCCACAGCGGCCATTGCAATAACAAAATTACCAATCCTGGTAAATTTGAGTAAAATTGTAAAAATTTATAAAGGAAATTTTAGCAGCATCAAAGAAGTTATAACGGACCTGTCGCGTATCCGCCAGTCGAACCAGTTTTAGATAGGGCCGGTAACGCGTCCTTGGTTAATGACGAATATAGGCCAAATCTAGTCTTTATGCATATTTCCGATGAGAAAGCCTGATAGGAAGCTAAAGAAACCAAATTTTAAGGTTCACCATAGCAGTTTTGTATGCGCTTAAACTATTAAGCCAGTTGCGGGGAACGAACCGGTTGTTTCGGTATCCAGCTCAGGTTAGTCAATTTACCGTAATATGTGACAGTCACGTTGCCCGTTTTTGCAGATAAGTGCCGTCAAGTGAAGACGATGATTTGATCGAAATTTTGTTGGAACAATTTCAATTTTACTCGTTGTGCTGCATTCTTGGTAAGTGCTTGCTTATTTCGGAATTGGCATCCATGACCGGCGGGTCGTCCGTGCCCAAAATATAAAATTTCAACCAATCAGTTGTTCTTCAAGCTAAAAATTTTGCTAATTTCCCAATTAAGCAAAATTTATTTGAGGATTATGCACTAGTATTTTATAGTCAAGCAATTTATGAAGGAATACAAATTTAGATGAGCTTCTGTATGCCCCGAAATGTACTAGGAATCCCCTTTACACCAAGCTCGTCAGCTTAGGTGCGTGCTTATCCCGACACAAGCAACACAGCTTCAAAGTGATTAAGAGAAACCCCGATAATAAAATGACTCCCTTGAGAACTGAGTTTGAACATACAACAAATTCGGCTTCAACTAGCGCTTGATTGGGAAAAACTCCGCCTGTTCGCTTCATACTCTTCAGCAGATAGAGTGTTTATTATAAGTTTACGTTTTTCCTAAATACGATAAAAAACAATTGTATTTACATAATATATATGCATCACATCAGGCAAGTGTTGGGTCCTACAACGTAAAAATCATTCTTCATATATTATTTTTCTTAAAATTTGTGATATATAAATTTCAGCAGTTTTCGTCATTTTAGTCACTGGAAGAAAAAATAAAGAGCTTTTAGATTTTGATATATGACGTAGAACTGCCACTGAAGTATTGACGGTGTATTATTGCTGTTGTGGTACTTTAATTGGGATCCGAGACCTAAATTTGCGACGACCAAATGATCGCTAAAATGAAAATATAAATTTGCCATTTTGAGACCGAAACTAGGGCATCCCCCATAAGCGATGCGTTGTGCTGGTCCGGCACCTCGTAAAATTTACAAAAGGACACTCTAAGAGTTACTTGGAGCAGAAGGCATGCTCCATGCACAGCATATAAAAAGCCCAATAAAAGGTTCTCTAGAAAAGTATACAAAATGATTAATGTATTACTGATTAAAACAGTTCATATTGATCAACTGGTTGAAGACCCGACCAGTTCAGCAAATAGGATCAGTTTAATTCTGTGGGTCAAAGAGTCATTCTGGGATTATAGGTGTATTTTTTATTATTATGTTTCAGATGAGTAAAAATAATAATAATGAAAGCTCATCAGACCCTCGTGGTGACGGTGACGAGGGCGCCGATAAGGGCCTTGCATCCTGGTTGATCACCTGACCAGCTCTGCGGAGAAGTTGAGGCTCGATTTGGCCATGGAAACGGAAGGGGGGCAGCTTTAAGCGCCACCGAACATTCCGTTTTGAAGATAAAAAGGGGAGGGCTGCTCTGAGCGCCACTGAACCCTCAATCTTAGGATCAGAACAACCGGCTGCGGATCGCGCCATTGTTCAATCGGACGAACTAGGGGGCTGCATTGCGCGCCACCGAACCTAGTTCAACAGATAATATGGAGACGCTTCTTGCCAATGCAATCCACAATGGGTGTCACAGATAAAAGTGTTGTGAAGCGTGGCCGAGTGATAACAGGGACTACACCTGATGCCCTCAAGGCACCTCCAGCCAAGACCTTCAAAGAGGCGGCCAGCAGGGCCTTAGAACTGGTTATCATCGTAGATAATGATCAGGAAAGAAACTTCTCTGACGAGGAGGTAAGTAGGATTCGGGAGAAGATTACTGAAGTCTCCTTCAGCGCTACGGATTATGACTAGATCCATTCTCAAGACTCAGGTTTGTGGAATGGTCATCTTCTTGTGGCTTGTTCTCATGAGGCTTCTAAAGCCTGGCTTATTAATGCCGTGTAGAACATTAAGGCTAATGACGAGGAAACGCTTAAGGCGATTCCTCGCTCAGAATTTGAGCAATGCAAGATTTTTCTTGTGGTTCCCAATCCTAGGAAAAAAGATTATACTGTAGAGATGATTGTCAGTCGGCTGGCAAATGCCAACAGAACCACAGATTTTTCTGGTTGGTACCCGATCACCATTTTTTCGAAGGAAAAGTGTCTTAAGATGATCTCTGCGATTCCAAGGAGATGCCGAGAGGCACTCAGAACAAAAATTCAGGATCACCCTCACTTTGAGTTATCGACATTGGAGGTTAAGGATGCCTCCAATCGTCCAGTGAAGAAACTGAGCAGTAATCCAAATATGGATGTAGCTGCTGCGTGTGTAGGAGCAGATCAGAATAATTCAGATCAGCGTAGCTGTGACAATTACATATATGTAGGTTTCGGCTACGCTAAAAATATAGAAACAAGACTTATGCAGAATAATTCAGATCAGCGTAGCTGTGACAATTACATATATGTAGGTTTCGGCTACGCTAAAAATATAGAAACAAGGCTTATGCCATGTATAAGAGCCATGAATGTAAAGAGATTTCTTGGAAAATCCAGAAGTAACCACAGGGTGCGGGCTTGCTCGGCAGCCTTGCATAACTGGAGCTATGAGGGCCGTGAGTTAATATATGAAAAGATTGCATCATCTAATGCAATAGTAAGTGATAAACCATGTTATTCAATAGTCTTATTTCTGATAATGGTTGTTAATGAATTTGATCTGTATGGGTCACATATTATAACAGGTATATCATACAGGAAGATTAACGTAGGATCAACATACTTATATTATATGAAATGGTGAGATTCAGACAAATTAACTTGCAACACTGCAAAGAGGCTACGGTTGAGATTAGCAAAGCAAAGCATGCGGGAATAGACTGCTTGTTAGTTCAGGAACCATTTTTAAAGAACAGTATTCCGTGTATATGTAACACAGATTATGACGTCTATCAAGCTGCTATAGAACGTCCGAGAGCTGCTATTTTTGTGAGACGAAGGATTAAAAGCGTATTCATAAGAAACTTCAGTGGTGGTGACTGTACAGCCATTAAGATATGTAATGAAAACAGAGAGCTATGGGTAGCTTCGGTATATATGCCATATGAAGCTGACTCACCACCAAGTCAAAATGTAAAAGATCTAGTAAATTACTGTAACATCAACAATATTAGACTTGTATTAGAATGTGATGCAAATGCACACCACACTCAGTGGGGAAGTAAAGACTGCAATAAGAGAGGATTAGATCTGCTAGACTTCATTGTCAGCACTAATCTATAGGTACTGAACGTTGGCGATAAACCAACTTTTATAACAAGAGTTCGTGCAGAGAGGATTGATATAATCCTAAAAGATTTAAATAGCATATGGAAGCTTGTTAACTGAAAGATGCTGGATAACACCTTTTCGGATCATCGAGCAATAGAGTTTGACTATATGGAAAGAGCAGTTGAAAACAGAATGCAATACAATCTGAGGAAAATTCACGTTGAGAATTTTAAACAAAATCTTAAGTTTAACATTATAGATGATGAAACAGGAAATTACGAATATAACTCAGACCAGATTAATCTATCTGAAATAAGATTAACTAGTGCCTTAACTAAAGCAAAAGAGGCCGCTTGTCCTCTAATGAAAACTAGTAATAAAGAACTTACCTGGTGGTCACAAAAGCTTGGCATACTAAGACAAAAATCAAAGAAACTATATCGATTTGTGATAAAATACGGAGGGGACTATAATTGGAAAAGACACAGACATGTACAGAGATTATACAAAGAAGAGATCAAACGAGCGAAGGGCAGTTCATGGAAGAATTTCTGTGAAAAAGTTAATGTTGCAAAGCAAGTGCTCGCTTGGCAAAAATTTGCTTACTTAATCACAAGGTGAGATTAAGTCAGCTTAAACAAGCTGATGGCAGTTTAACAGAAAGTGAGGAAGTTACATTGGAACTTCTACCTAGAACTCACTTTCCAGACTCGATAAGGGACGAGAATATACTATTAGATGCTCCTAAAAATTTTAGGCCAACTGCAAGAGATATTGCTGTAGCTATGAATATAGTTAACAAGGAGAATCTACACTGGGCCATTTTGGGATTTGATTCATACAAAATCCCTGGCTTAGATGATATCAGTCCCGTGCTGCTGAAGATCGGCTTGGAGGAAATAACTCCTAGCCTGATGAGAATAATAAGGGAATCAATAATGACAGGATACATTCCAAGGGCATGGAAAGAGGCGTTAGTCACATTTATTCCGAAACCTGGAAAATACAGTTACATAGAAACGAAAAGCCTTCGTCCGATCTGTCTGACCTCGTTATAATTAAAGACATCGGAGAGATTGGTTGATAGATATCTAAGGAGAGAGATCAGTAATAGACTGCATGATAATCAACATGCATATCAAAGAGGAAAGAGTAGGACAACTGCTCTACATACGTTAACAAGTAAAATGGAAAACGCGCTGTAGCAGGGAAAACACTCGGTTATAGTTTTCTTAGATATAGGTGGAGCTCTTGACAGCACTACACAAGATGCTTTCAGGCGTGCATTCAGTATCTTTGGATTAAATTTAACTATTTGTAAATGGTTGAATAAACTTGGTTAGCGTACGATGGGCCACTGCAAGATTACGTAACACATCTGTAAGATTTCAAATCAGTCGAGGTAGTCCGCAAGGAGGACTGCAATCACCGCTCTTATGGACAATGATAATTGATGATTTATTACGAAAACTAAATACTGCAAATGTGTATGCACAAGCATACTCTGATGATGTTGCAATTGTCTCTAGTAGCAAAGATATGGATGTTAACATAAGAAGGATTCAAAGAAAACTAGACTTATTAGAAAAATGGAGCACTGATCGAGGTCTAACAATAAACGCAAGTAAAACCACGGTATTAATTCTATCTCGAAGCAGAACTGTAGTAACAAATGTAAATCTAAAGTTATCTAATGAGGTCTTAAAAATAACGAATACAGTGAAATACCTGGGCGTCATAATTGATAATAAACTATTATGGAAGGATCACATTGATTTAGTAATCAAAAGAAAGTGAATACACTCATGGCATGCAGAGGGATTATTGGAAAGACTTGGGGAGCTAGACCAAAAACAATGCAGTATATCTATAGAGCTGTTGTACTTCCAGCAGTGTGCTACGGCGCCGTGGTGTAGTGGCACAAAATGAGATGTAAGACTTATGCAAAAAAGATTAGCAAAATATAAAGGTTAGCTTAACAGGCGCAATGAAGTCGACGCTCACACTGGGTATGGAGGTATTGTTGAATATTCTTCCTATTGACTTCTCAGTAAGGCATAAAAGAACTCTATAGAATTCAATGTATAAGTCGAGAGATAATCACTGGAGTTACCGGTTACCACACCGACACTGACTACATAAGGAAGGAAATACCTGCGCTGAACTTCCGCTGTGATTATATCCCTTCAAGACTATCGGGGGCTATCACGTGGCAGACAGTTTTTCCAAATCGTAATAGTTGGATAGATGAAACGGAAAGCCTCAGTCGTCAGTCGGCGGAAAAAATAATCTGCTATACAGATGGATCCCTCGTAAAGCATCAAAGAAAGAATTTAAATGGAGTAGGTGTTCTGGAAGGACATGTTAGATATTATTATTCATTGGGGAGTACTGCACAGTCTTTCAAGCAGAAGTGTATGCAATTAAAATGTGTGTAGACAGTATATCAGCTAGTGGTGTGTGTAATAAGGAAGTACGAATATTCTCAGACAGCCAAGCGGCTCTTAAAGCACTCTCATCACATGAAATAAAATCGGCGTTAGTCTTAGAATGTAGGAATAATATCGCAGAGCTATCTGAGAGAAATAATGTGATGCTTATTTGGGTACCAGGTTACAGTTACATTGAAGGCAACGTAGTAGCGGACGAGCTAGCTCGCAAAGGATCCAGTAAAGCACCACTAGGCCCTGAACCTATATTACCGGTTGCTAGGAACGAGATAACCACAAGGATTAAATCCTGGCTACACAGGAAATTCATTACAAGATGGAGACTTGAATCAGCATGTAAACAGACAAAGAGTATTATAAGCACACCAAACAACAATAATGCGTCGTTCATGTTTATTTGTGTGCAGCAACTGCACACCATGGCCAGTTTGGTCACAACAGTTGCACGCAACTGAACTCGAGAGCAATGGAAATATCAGATGCATCCTTCGTGCAATGCTTATAACTTCTGCTCACATGAGTGCAAAAAACAATAATCATTACACGTGCCTTTGAATTTCAAATGTTCATTGCAATCACGTCGTGCATTTGGCGATACTATTACATTCGCGCGGGCAATGAAAGCAGCGGTTGTATTCGAGCGTGCAATGGCTTTCATTATCACCAGGGTAATGACATTTTCATTTACACGCTATAGTGCAATGGTTTGCATTGCTGCATGTGTGTTAGCGCAAGGTTTTTCACAAAATGCACTCTTTCGTGTATTGGTCTACGTATAAACGCAAGCAGCGGCATTTGTTGATGTATATGCGTGCACAATTTTAGAGGAGTTGTTAATACCATTGCTTGCTTATAGTGCAATGGTATAAACGGGTGAATGGCCGTTTAATAATAAATGGTATAATCAGGCGAATGGAGGAGCAATTTTTCAACTCACCAATCAAATAGTCATTTACATGTAGAAATATACAAAATTTGTCTGATTTGACATCATGGTTTTCTAACCTGTCGCTTTTCAATCGTTCAACAATAACAATTGGCGAGCAGTAGCTAAGGGTCTGTTAGAAATTAATATATATGAAAACAACTACAAGAAAAGAAGCCCGAAATTCGACAATAATAGAAGTGTCGCCAGTGTCCGGAGAAACACCATATCAGATGAGCTCTATGTATAAATGATTGCGTTTGGCCATGTGTTGCTGGCCACAAAGCCAACGATCATTTGCTTACCGCTTCTTGTAAGTCATATGTTGCTCCGCTTCGATAATTTATGCTTTTGCGCATAAATAATATATATAATCATATAATTTTATGCTTTGCATACTTTTCAATGTTTCATGGTTTTCGATTTGCTAATAAAAGTTTGAATATATCTTACGACGAGCATGACTTAACAGCTTGAAATTCTAGTAGCTGTGGAACTTTTGTTGAGAGTCCCAGCCAAGATTTGAAGATAAAATTAACCTTTGGCAAACCAGTTTCAGAAGATACCGTACTTTACGCATTGTGCGAAGAATCAACAAATTTGTTGTTTCAATCCAACGGGGTTCCAATGTATGCCTACTAAAACTCCACGCTTTCTCGCTCTCTTCCAAGGCAGGTGTTGGTCGACCCGTAACTGCGCTGCGGTAACGCAGAGCACTTGATTTTTAAGAACATTTTTATATAAGATATAAGGTGGCATAGATGTACAAAATGGATTTCTGAATTAAAGGTGTTGAAATTGTGGTGTTTATCAACCAATCTATCATAAATTTAAAGAAATTTTGCCTGAAATTATATTTCATCAAGGATTGCCTTTAGAACAGATATAAAATGAAATTTTTTTGGGCTTGTTTTAACTGTTTTACCGCTTTTTCAAGCAATATATTTGAAAAACAAATACAGTGTCATGATTAGCCGTCAAATAAATAATATCTTTCTTCTTTCGTGTCGCAGAGATCTTAGACAAGTTTACACATTTGCTCGGAGTATTTTGCCTTACATAGCTAAAATGTTTATGAGCGTGTTCGAGGAAACTACACAATCTATACCCTTTTGTTTCATTTGGGTCAACTTATGTCCAATCCTCTTCTCAAATTTCGCTCTTCTCTTCCATGTGATTCTATACAAATCATATATATTATTTAATGTTTAATAATATTTGTTATATATTTGCACAGGAATTATGATTTTGAATTAAAATGTCTAAAGTTTTACTCGATAGCATATCTAGTTTGGATATTATAGCAAATTTATCAAGCAGCGCTAAAATAAGAGCTTTGCTAACCCTATGCTATCAAAGTTGTAACCGAAATTTGCTATTATATTCTTTACACAGACTTGAACCTTGCAAAGTGTGATATTGTGTATTTGAAAAAGTATAATATTCTCACAACCAAATTATCTGATAAATCAGTTATTATTCAGTCGAAACAAAAATTGTTGTCCAAAAACTCATTGTTTCTAAAGCGTTTAGTGAAAACTGTTCTCTCTGATTTGAACACATTCATCTAAAATGTCGAAATATTATCTTATTAAAGAAGGACTGGTCCCAGATTTACCACAAAATCCTTCACAGTTTGACTTGGATGTTGTGCAAATTCTAAAAACCGACGAGAGTGTGGAGCAAAAACCTGACAAAATGGTTCAACTTTCAAGAACGTTCACAGCAAAAACAAAGCCTTCGCCAAATTTAAATGAAGTTTTAGAATTATTTCCTAAACAATTCAAGGGAACGGTTACGGTATTGCTGCAATATTTACGAAATGCTACCATTAATGAAGATGGTAGTTTCAGTGTCGATGCCCAGTCCTTCTCTTCTATAGTTGATCTTATAAGGTATATGGATCTTATAAGTTATGATACAAACGTTCCTGAGGATGGGAGCAGATTTGTAGAATTTTTACACACTATTAATGTAGCAAGCATGGTTTTGGCCAAAAAATATCCTGCTCGCCGAAAGCAAGTCAGTAACTGGAAGAAACTTTATTGAACTGACTTCATTTTTTTCTTTCGTATTCTAAAGTCTGCGTCTTTGTTCGGCAAAGAACCAAGAGATAATAGCACATACAAATCGGAGTGCATTGGACAGTTTGTTCCACGCTTACAGCACGCTGTTCCCAGCAGTCGAACATGAATGCACTTGTTCGGACTATTGACGTTGCAGCAATCTTCCTGAGCATGCGCGCAGTTTTGACCTTTCATAGCGTACGCACAGCAAAATTCATTGTTCCCAATAGAAAAATGTGAGGGTTTGTTGTTGCACAGTCATAGCAGCCACATCGATAAAAATACCAATTTTACTTTAGCTTGCTGTTACGATGGTTTCGACAGATTTGCTGCAATTTTCGAGTATGTGAAAGTAAATTGTTATTCGCAAATGAAATTTTATAAATTAGTAGCATCTGAATTACAATCTGAATATGTATATAAACAGAACATACTTGCAGCAATACGAACCACCACGCTGAAGCAATTTTGAATTGTTCGGTACATATGAAATATATCGCAGGAACGGCATTCGTTGTGATTCGCCCTGTGAGAAATAAAGTTACCTTTGGAATATAGTTGACAATTAGAAACATTAGGTTTTTTCTTAAGACAAAGGCTGCACGAAAATTTGTAGTAGCAATTGTTACTTGCATTTTGGTCTATTATCTTTAGAGTAATGAAAGACACAGTTTTCTTGTCTTTGCAAACTTGAGTGGTCCAGTAGTTTCGCGCATCTTTCAGATGGATGTAGTATTGACTGAAGTAGGTAAATTTTCCTGAAAGAGTTCGCAGCACTATCCCATTCATAATTATGTGGAATAGAAATTGTTGTTGCAGTTTGATTAATGTCGTTTTTAATACTTGTCTGATCTGGTTGGTTAACGCAATTTTCATTTGAATTGTCATAATTGCTGCAGCCGGAAGATGTGATATAGTTAGTTCAGCGTTCGTTAATAGTATAAACTTCACCAACAGTAAAGTTAAAGGTGCATCGGTTAAGTTAATAAGTGAGGTTCTTCTGTTTTCATCACTGTTAGAAACCCAAATTTGCGATTTTAGTACCGTGAGCAGTACTACTACTACCACAAAATTTTGTAGGACTACTTGTACTATCTCGACGTCTACGACGACTACTTCATCAAGTGCTATATCGATTCCTACTTCGCCGAACAACATTATAACAAATGGTTCCGTAGTTTCAACGACAAAGACGAGTTTTGGAAGCGATCCAATCGTGTTGGGTAGCTCCGCTTCAGTGGCGTTTATGCTTGGAGCAGTTGTCTCCTTTGGAATTATGTGAGCCTTAACTTGCTTCCTCACGCTTGCATAGTTTGTTAATATCTTTCTGTAAATGATATAGTCTGCACAATACCGTGGTAATAAATTAAGTAGCCAGTATCCAAATTTAGCACAATTTTCTGTATTCCAAACTTGGTTAAGAAGGACATAACTGTATTTGAGATCGCTCGTAGTGTTATTACACATTGTACGGTACTTTTCGTATTTTGAAAGTTGATGTCAATTTAATTGATTAAAATAAAATTTTTGTGCGGTGAACTTATTCGTATTATAGTTAATGTGATGACAGCGTATCCGCACCGCGGTGGCTTAGGAGCTGCGAAAGAGATGCTTAATGTCGTGACACTTATAATCTCAAAAGTTATGCACCTGATGCTATAGTTTCTCTAATTCGCTCATTCTACCTATATCAAACAATGTTACAGTGTCCAATTTTGAGCATAAATTTTTGACATATAAAAGTAGTGAAAACATTTGATAGCTATCCACTAGTTAAAACGATACCGTGTGAAATTGTTTTAATACAGTCTAAATACTTACAAGACGTAATTCGAGTAAAGTTGTGAGCTCTTCCAGAGCAGATGTGGAGTCACATAAATTTTGGTATTTCACAATAAACAGTTTGGTATCGCTTTTACGCCGAGCTTTGTAGACGTTTGAAGTGTGACATTTCGTAGTTATAAGATCCAAGATATCGTACTCCTCACCGCTAGCGGACTTGAATGTTTCCATATGTAATTTAGGTTCGCAATTTAAAGAAGACGTTGAAATGATGCTAAAAATTCGTTTAACACTTTACCTAGCAGGCACGAATTACCTGTTTATAGGTCGTAACTTTGAAATGTCGATATTAGCCTCTAGACGTCAAAATGTGTATGAGACATTTTGGAAGTGATACACTGTCACATATTTATGAGGCACCGATTTTTACAACAAATCACGAATGGTGACCTTTTTCATCTTCAGACGCTGTTTATCGTTAAACAACTGAACCACTTGAATTTAGGTCAGTTCGTAAAAGCTTAGATTTAAAGCATACGCTTGCTAGAAATCTTATAATTAGCCCTCCCCAGCTTAGATTAGCTCTATTACATTAGTTTTAATCATTAACTTAGCTCATATTACATCTAACAAGCAAAAACCGATGACTTAGAAAAATATTATTTCATTTTAGTTCTTCTCCCTCCAGATTTCGAAAACAGTGATCTCTATGAACGGTTAAACATATTAAACCTGTCTTTTCATCCAAAGCTATGTTTTATTCTGGAACAAAAATTCATGTCCTTATGAAATAACTTTTATACTTGAGTTGATGCAGGTACCAATTATATACCACCTCCAACATTGTTCGCTGTGATTACTTATATGATATAAATGTATATAAGATATATATAATATGAAAATTTTCAGTTAAACATGTCGCACCCTAAAATTCATCTTTTGATTGGCAAATTTTATCTCAAAAATTCCTGCGGATGTAATTTTCTCTCACTGAATAAGCTACAAGTCTGTTAGAATTTTTCAATTTTGAGCAATATTTAGGGATTTATGAGGAAAAATTAAAAACCTTAAATCTATGAGTTTTGAAAATTACTAATATATACTTTGAGGTGAAAGTCCAGCTTTGAAAAATGAAATTTTTTTACTTACACTTGTTGTAAAGCACAAAAAATTCAACTTTTGATTGGCAAATTTTATCTCAAAAATTCCTGCGGATCTTACTTTCTCTCATTGAATTACCTATATGTCTGATATAATTTTTAAATTTTGAGTAATATTGAGGGAGTTATTAGCGAAATTGAAAAATCCTAAATTTCGATGCAGAATTATATTGAGCTACTTTGCTCAAAAGTTTAAATTATAAAATATGAAAATTTTCCGTCATACTTGTTGCACCCAAAAATTCAATTTTTGATTGGCAAACTTTAGCTAAAAAATTCCTGCGGATCTTACTTTCTCTCACTGAATTACCTCTTTGTCTGATAGAATTTTTAAATTTTGAGTAATATTCAGGGAGTTATCAGCGAAATTTACAAATTGAATGTATTGTAATTCATGGAATGAAACCAAATTACTCGGTCTGAAACATTTTTAAATTTGTTTTCTGTTGTACTAGATCGGGGGTTCCTAACAACCCTAGCACTATGTACTATTTTACACCAGCTACAGAAGCTATTCAAATTTGCAGGCAATAAAGCATATTAGGTCGTTATCGTGATCTGAACTTTGACGTTGGCCCCAGTGGATAGCACCATCGGGTCGAGACGGGAGATATCTTAGTGTGGCATATCTCAGTATCCATAAGATCGGTCATGTGGCAAAAGTTTAAAGTAATATAAAAAAGTTGACCAATGTTATGAATGCGGTGATATAGGGCATGTCTTCCACTGCCTCGCCCTGATCAACACCATGTTGTTAGGTTCATACGACCAACCTCACTTCACCACATTATTTTATTTCGTCCGCGATACTGTATAATCTATATATCCATCGGGCTGATTGTGCTCCTTGCATGCATGTGTAATTCTGAAAAATTAATGCACATAACGTTTTTGCCTCAGTCATCTTCAGTTAAAAATTCTGTAATTTGATATCTTCTGGCTAACGATACATTATAAAATATTTCTGACAGCTAAAATTTAGCAACAGGAACCAAACAACAGCTATCAGCGTAGTCACTAGCATTCGAGGCTTGTACCAGGTTCAACCGAGTCAAAATATGCATTAGTTTAAGAAGGAAAGTGTTACATAAGTAATTTTCTAAATAGTAAGTAAATTTTTCTATGTTAAAATGAACGTTGGTACTTGATGAGTTGTAAAATTACAATACATTGATTGTTTGATAACCTGATTTACGAGTGTAAACCGAAACTACTACACATTTTTGTAGCGATCCGTCGGCATTGGATCGTCTGCGCAACGCTTAACTATTGTGGCAACGTAGAGGTGATAATGGCATCGAGCAGCACAAGAGCAGCAGCGATGTTGATGCAAGTGGTATCAAACAGCAACGCAACAACGGTGACGTTGATGCAAGTGGTATCGAATAGCAAGAGGATAGCAGGGACATTAATGCAAGTGCTATCGAACAGCAACACAGCAGCTGCAGCATTATAATTGCAGAAGTGCACGAGCGCATCCATGGTATCGAACAGCAACAAACAGTCGATATCAATAGTGAAATTTTAGCGTGTGGAAATGAGCAACAACAAACTTGCAGCGTCGATGTTATCGCCGCGTGTGGTATCAACAGTAGCATCAGCAGCAGCGTAGATGTTAATAGATTACAGCAGGGACCGTTAACACACAGTACTATGAAAGCTATGCATTAACTTGGTGGACTGTATTTCTATGCGAACTTATTATTTTCACTTATTTTGATATACCAAATTTTGATACCTTGCTAATAAGGGACCCATAGCTATGATTTTTACAGTATTTGAAAATTTCTTTGAGCTAATACTGCAAGATTTGAAGAGCAGAAACTACATTATGGACACAAATTTAGAAAACAGTCCCTATTCGAGCAATACTCTAGTAGCTCAACTCCAAGCTTTTTGGGACCAAAGCTGTTCTGGTTTTCGACGTTTTCAAGTGAGTTTTCTCTGAGCACTCCGTTTTAAACGGAGAAACCATGAAATCGATGGCTTTTGAGTCTAGTGTATTCATTTCTGTGAGCTATATCTTACAGAATTAGCTAAATGGAAATTTTCAAACACGGAATATCACAGTCATAGGTGGGAACGGGCAGGGCTTTGCTGTAGAGTTATTTAAATTTCTGTAGCGAGGAAACTAAAAAATTCAACAAATGATATCAAAACAGTCGGAAATATTTTAGTTCCCTCATTATAGGAATTTAAATAACTCTTCAACGCTTTACAAGAACAGGTTGTGTTCATGACGTTGTAAATTAAATTGCTTACTATCGAAATTATTTTATATAATTTCAGTGTGAAATTATATATTTAGCAAATTAGTTCCTTGTATTCAAACTGTAGGAAACGTAAGGCGTTATCTGAATCATTGGTGTAAACGAGAATGTGCATAGTGATATCATCGGTGGTGCTTATTTAGTGGTAGATACCGTGTCTGCCGTCGAAACTCGCAGCGGTGATATTGTCATAACAATATTTTCTGTTCGATACAACAATTTTCGCTGGATTACTACGAATACCTATCTGCTGGCCGTAGTATATATAGCTATTGTTCGCTTGTAACAATGTGTTTATTATAGCACGACTTATGTAGCCATTAGTTTAATTTAAAAACATTGGTTGTGCCCTTGTCCGAGTGTTTTGTTGGAAACGATTTTTGCTGTAGAAGAGAAGCATAATGCTAATTATATTCAACTACACGTGCCGAAACAACTTACTATGAATGTCTAGTACAATACAACTAAAATTTCTCTTTTAACTAGACAAAGTTTTAAACACATACCGTTTAGTAGTGATTGGGATTTAGTCTGCAAGTAACGTTGTTCATGCAAAAGCATCTGCAATTTTATTTTTACAGTGAAAATTCGAACTTTTACGGCAAAATTTTATTGATTTTAGTGATCAATAATATTTATTTTTGATAAGATGTTAACACCAATATTTATAAATTCTCAGAATTAAGGACTAATGATTTTGGTTGCTAAAATAGTAGGTTTTTAAAAAAATATTTGCAAATTGGATAATATATATTGTTCTGGCAAACATAGGTTTATTGTCGTAGCTTTCCAGAAGCCAACATAACTAGATTTAATTGTGCTTTTGGTATATGTTAGTTCTGTTATAGTATTCCTAAAGACTATTTTTCGCGTGACATTTCTCAGTCAAAAATAAATTACAGTTAGGTTTGAGGATTAAAAAATGTATTTTGTCAAGTAAAGATATTATAATAAAGGAAGAATGACTATTGTTCTCTGAAAGCAAATAATTGCTTAATTTGAATCTTTCTTATCATGGGATGGTGCTATTTTGCTGTTAAGCTGACTGTTTTCAAATAATAGTGATGCTGTTGACTTTAATGAGCTTTTAAGCTTATATGTGTATTAAACAACTTGCTTAATACCTAGTTGTTTTGAAATGAGGCTACTATAAAAAAAAATAAATATGTATGTATATATATATATGTACAGGTATACGTATGTACTACGTGATATAAATTATATTGTTTTATTTCGTTTTTGCTCCAGATATACCCTCTTTGCCGCTCTTTATTGGATATCTTGGTGCGTCGGTGCTATCTGGGAATTCTTCGTATTGCTACGCTGTTGTTTCGTCTATCGGTGACATTCGAAATACATGACGCATATTTTTTTCTACCAATTGTTCGAGATGTTGCTAGTAAATTGTTTCGTTTGCCGGCATTTCAATAAATTGCTTCGTTTGCCGGCATTTCAAGAAAAAAAAACCAAACATTTCGTCAAAGCAGATTTAATAATTTATGTATTTCTTTTTACTGTGCACTAAACGCTACTGAGCGATATTGCAGCTTTTACTTCTCTTCGCTTTTTATATTTTATGTGCGCCCATGTTATAAAAACAAAACGGGACGAAATGTATTAAATTGTATTTATTATTCATAAATATTCCGAGTGAGAATGGTTTAATATTGTTCATTGACAGATTTCATTGCTCCTGGTTAGCGACGAGCGCTATTATAAGTTAGTACAAAGCAAAATTTGTAAATGCTTCCTGTCCAGTTATATTGAATTAGCCAATAGAGCAATATGATTGGTTGGTTAGTCTTCATAAAATTCTAGTACAAGTACCGATGTATTTCATTTCTGAACTAAACAGTTATAGCAAATATAAAATCACCAAGATTAAAGAATTATTAATTTGATGATTTTGGCTCGCAATTAACTGCTGTCATCTGCCTATAAGACAGGGTCTATATATGTCAGAAAGACCTTAGCTAGTACAATTCATGAGTTTATAATGCGTAGTTTTGACTTTTTACTAACTGAAATTTATCTTAAATCGCTATTACTACCATAACATATTAGTGAGTCAGCCTGAACTAGCAATCTGAAGGTATCGATGTCAGTAAATAATCTCACATTTAGATTTACATAAAATTGGGTTTTGTCTTTTCCTCGTTTTGTGAAACAATTATATGAGTGATACAATGTAATTGCTATGCTAAACGTTGCATAAATTACGAAACTATAGCCAATTTAGGTCGGTATATTTCAGCTTAATACAGAATCAAGCAATTTATTTTTAGCCTCTTGTTCCAAGTAAAAAAAAAGGGGACGAAACTAGAGTTAAATTGATAATATACGTATGGTCATCATTATAAACTGTTGATATAAAGAATTCATTTCCGCAAATTTTAGGAAAATGTAAGGGTAAAAATTAACACTAAATTTTGAGGTTGTTAATTAACTATTTCATGAAAAGAGTGTTTCTTAGAACGATGTCAATGCAAAAATCACACCATATATAAAATCATATGGACGTCATAAAATTTGAGTCAAATCAGAGAGTTAGTTACGATAAACTGCGTGGCTCATTTTCCTGATAACGGTTCCTGCTCAAAGCCAGATTTTTTTTTTAGTTGTGAGGATATCAAAATCATTACTTAATTGCGTTTGTTTCTAAATCTTAGCTCTAGTAATAGAATTTTGTAAATACACGAAGCTCAACTACACTAAAAGCTATATAGATAATTAATTTTACTAGTTAGTAATCAAAATTTTGTTCCTGAATTAGCTAGCATTGATGTTTCGTATTGTAGCGTAGCATTTATTAAAACCACATTTTTAGTAATTTGTGTACATAGATTTACGGCACCTACAATATGCTTGAACGCGTCGAGTTTGAACGAGTAATACTTATATTTGTAATTAAAAAGTGTCTTGAAACGGCAACACAGTGCGAGTCAATCTACCACACGCACGGGTACGGGTACCT
Organism: Trileptium ribeirensis; assembly: GCA_030248225.1. Lineage (NCBI taxonomy): Eukaryota > Metazoa > Nematoda > Enoplea > Enoplida > Thoracostomopsidae > Trileptium > Trileptium ribeirensis. Next base: position 23,980 of record JASANE010012612.1, read on the forward strand.
GTGGCTGCCCACGGACCGGCCCAGTACAGCGTCAAATACCCGGCGGTGGTTGGTACTTTCAGGAACCTGCAACCCGCATAGCTCCACGTATTTAACTGCTATTTTAATTGAGTTATGTTTGAAAACGTAGGCAGTTCGTTAGATTTGGTTTGAGGATATATATGTTTGTATGCACGTATGCATGAATATGAAATGAATATATACACATTTAATTTACTGTGATTGTGTCGACTGAGGATTGTGTCGATGTCCTACATTTTTTTTTTATTTTCGACGGCTTCACCTTTTTTTTGTTACGAGTACACTTTTTAATCATGTTGGATCTACGTCGGCTTAAGAAAATTTTTTTAAGCCAGGTCACTTCGAAATTGATAAAAAAAAATTTGTGTTAAGTTAATTTTTCCTTAAAACCAATTGACACTGCAATTTAAAATTAACTTGGCTCTCTATTTTAGAAAAATTCGGGCAAATATGATATAATATATAGGTTTTTGCATGGTAGAATTTTTGTTTGTTCTTATTTTGAAAGCCCGTGCTATGCAAAACCTGCATGTGAAATGTCACTGCTGTGGTTTGATGTTTTAAAATAACTTATTTCTTTTTGGTATGTTATATATATACATCAAAATTATTTGTCGACAAAATTATCGGTGCTAAATGACAAACTGATTTAATACATCGCTACGCTATATGTTTTGCTGACTGTAGCGAAGCGAGTCCTAATGGGTTTAAAATTTTTCTATTTCTCCAACGATGACCTTGTGTAATGGTAGCACTCAGAACCTAGGACTTCACTTACTACACAAATAAAATAAGCACCTAACTTAATATTACTAAGATAAATAATAGTACGGCAATAAGGTAACGAATTGTTGAATTGACAAGGTGGATCTAGGGATCCGATTAATAAATTAATATTAATACTCGAACAAACTTTATGAACCACAAGGTGGATCCGTCGATCCGGCCTAAGCTTTGACTTAAGCTTAGCTCAACCTAGTCAATGTATTTTATTGGAGCACCCCTGTGCTCTCAAGTAAAAAAATTTTCGGAGCACCCCTGTGCTCTCAATAGTAAATTTTAGGAGCAGCCCTCTGCTCTCAAGAAGAAATTTTTCCGGAGCAGCCCTCTGCTCTCAATAACCAAAGAAAAATGTGGAGCACCCCGTGTGCTCTCAAAGACCCACTAGTATGGGGGGCACCCCTGTGCCCTCAATAGTAAATTTTCGGAGCAGCCCGTCTGCTCTCAATAAACCCCAAATTTTTCTTAAACTCGGAATCAGCGCTAAGTCTTAGCTTTATGTAACTACTGCCTAGCTACTACAGTGTTAGATAACAAGGTGCCGTGTGGCTTGTAAGCTAAGAAATAAATTAGACAATAAACGACACTTACTCTGAGATCTCCGATCGCGACTGACTCGCTGATCGAGCAGAAATCTCAGTTTATATACACCTAAATCCAGGCTAGCTAAATCTAGATAATAGACTTAAATTCAGAGAATTTACGAGGATAACTGCAGTTTGCTTACATAAATTATATTTTGAAAGCCCGTGCTATGCAAAACCTGCATGTGAAATGTCACTGCTGTGGTTTGATGTTTTAAAATAACTTATTTCTTTTTGGTATGTTATATATATACATCAAAATTATTTGTCGACAAAATTATCGGTGCTAAATGACAAACTGATTTAATACATCGCTACGCTATATGTTTTGCTGTTGCGAAGTAAAAACAAGCGTTGTAGTTCCGGAGAATTTTAAATGGCGTGACGTCGTATTTGAGAGTCATGGCTGAGATACCTTTCTCAAAGACACTAAGGTAACAGTAAAGTCTTGGTAGCGTAACAGGTGAAAAGCACAACTAAATATGTTGAAGCAGTGCCTATGCGGTAATGGTTTCAGGTGAAGTTCCTAACTTCACGGGCGCTAGGGAACGTACTAGTTATTGTAAAGCTTGAAAATTACAGTTAACATCTGGTATTCCATAATCACTAGATACATTCTTCGTGCTATAGTTATCCCAATAAGTTTACGCTTAAATTTTCATTTATGTTTTTAAATGATGTAACTGTTTTAAAGATCGCACCAATATTATAGAACGTTTTTGCACCCGGGAGATATAGAGTGATTTGTAAACTGCAAAACGCTTTCCTTATTTGGACATTGTCAATGTGGGTATTGCTTTCCTGTTATTTGGGTGTCTTTGAAATGCAGCCTGTTCTTTGTCACTGAACACGATTAATAGCTGCAGGGGTTTCATTTAGTGAGCGCTTTACCACATAATTCATGTTCCGCTTGACAGGATGATTTTATTTGACACTGAAGTTTGCTTATTGCTGTCTTTAAAGACACAGCGGATGACTTTTAAGGACGATGTCGAAATTTTTCACGGTGTCTTTTAGTTATCGTTGCCGAACAGCAATATGTGCCTCCATGTTTTAGGCAAAGTTTTAAAGACTAGATAGTTCCTTCAGTGACAGCCTAAAAGGATTTGTTAGGTTACTGCGCAGTTTATGAAGAAAAAGGGGAAATCGACAAAACACGAGTGAATAATTTCTGCTATGTTCTCAACTGCTCAATAGTTCGATAAACTTCAAATGTGCGTGGCTTATGAGCTGTGGAGAACGGTCAACAAAATGTATTATGTTTTCGGTCGTATACCAATCGCAGTGAGAATGGCTGCTAAATAGTCAAATATTTGAAGCTCTTTACAGTTGTTTTGTAATCTAGTGTTTTGCCTCCAGGCATGGCCCTAATAATTGTTGAAATTAATTTTTTGTGGATACAATTTTTCAGACATAACTTTCTTGGGGGCGGCGCCATTTAATTTCAGTTAAGTAGGGTCGGATCTTAGATCGCACAAGTTGTCATTATAAAATAAATCGATTAACTTATTCTAGTGAAGGTTCTTCTTGCAACATACAGCACACTTTATAGTACGGCAGTATTGATTAAATATATGTGCTTGGTAAGAAGGAAGGGGAGCGGGCGGCACACCTCTTCTCCATTTTCCGTTTTGCCCCCTCTGCACATTGACGATAGTGTATGAGTAGACCTCTCTGAAATTATGGCGTGAGTGCCCCCAAGCTATGCTATGACTGCCCCCCCTAAACAATGGCGTGAGGGATATTCTAATGTCCCCCGTAGGCAAAGAACTCCAGCGCCCCTCAATTGCGAATATAACAATTGCAAATTTGAAATATTGAAGGCGTAACTGATTGTATCTCACGTGGGTTTCTGCGCTAAGCACCAAGAAAAATATGATATCGTGTTAAGCGTTGCTGCTAGCGATCATGGTGTACCGTCTCGTCTCTCTGGGCCCAAGGTTAAGCCTAAGCCTAACGCAGGGGTGTAGACAGATGGAGGGGGTATACTTTTTCTCTGTTTAGAAAATTCAGAATTTTTTTCAAATTTGGCCAGTTTGTATTGAATTTTCACAAATTTTCAAAAATTTTCCACAAAACTGGCACAATTTGTGCTAATTGCCTATATAATTTTATCCAACGTTTTCATAAAACTGTTGCTAGTATTAGCTAATCAATGTTTGTTAATTTTGCTAAAACGTGCCGCGCGTTTTCGGTGGGCGATGGAATTGAAAGGCAAAGAAGGATCTGGGTGGAACGCTATTTTCCATGATATCTGTGCCGGATCACTAGGTAACGGAGGACAAACCGATTCTACCCGGTCTGGATTCAGAACTCGAAAGCACTGTTTTTCTGCACTGCACCCAACATAGCGGAACATTCACAGACTTGTTTATCTGTATACCATAGAGACATAGTGGAACTTAAGTGCTGGTAAATCAAGCTCTGTAATGTTTGATTGCTTATAATTTCAAACCGTAACGGCGGCCAGAAGAGTAGTAGGTTGGTCGGAGGGCTAGGTGCTTTGCTGTGTTGCACGTTCATGCCGCTGGAACCATGAAACAAGACTTACAGCACTTGTAATATGTGTGCTTTTTGCATCAGATTTATATGCAAGTCCTTTCAAACTGTCTAAACTATCCAAACGACTTGTAACAATGACAAAACGGTTTCCAAGAGCCACTTTGCAAGACTCAGGGAATTTTTGTGTTCCCCGCGAAACCGACATAAATTATATATCAGATATGCTGGTAGCTTTGCGAATCCCATCATTTATTGATTTTATACCATTCTACTACAGTGAACTCCGTGCCTACGATTTTCACTGCCAGGTGCGCAAGGATGAGACGGAGATTTAACGAGGTTTTGCAGCTTAAAGGCATTGTAAAGATGATCAAATCCGGCGTCAAATGATGTTTGCGGCGGCAGTTGCGAGTTTTGAAAAAAGCTTAGGTCTTCTTTCGGACCAATGTGCACCAAAGTGTTAACTTTGCAAAAAGAAAAACCGCAAGTCCTTTTAATAATCTCTATGACGGAGAACTTAACAATCTAGAACAATGACTCACCCACAGTCCGCTTACATAGAATTAGAGAGGCGACCGTACTGAAATGATCTAGATAGTAAATCGAGCATGGGTATTATATAGAACCACCTTGATTTCAGGACTTGCTCACTAAAGGGAATACTATCGCTTCCACAAGGACAGAACTGTTTCACGTTGAGAACCACTGTCCGCCAATTTACCTGAATGCGAACTGGTGCAGTTTTGAGGTATTATGTACCTAAGCACCGTATATTCACCTATTGTCACAGAAAGCAAATTTTCAAGGTTGTACGTTATAAACTTGTAAATTTGCTAATTTCACTTTTGGCGCCGCTCAGTCATTCACGGATTTACATGATGCAGTCACATACAACTCTTGCCCTTTTCCTTCTTTGCCGCCGAGCAGAAACCAAACAGCCTGTCCTTTCAGCTCTGGATTTTAATTTTTTTTTGATCTCGTTAAGTACTTGTTTCTTCTACTTAGGCATAAAAATTTGTTGGTCTAACTTGATTTCCATCTTTTCGAGACACTACAGCTTTAGGAAATTTATGTTATAAAAAAATTATTTAAGTTTTCAAGGAGTCTCAAAGATAGTTGGGATCTCGCCACTAGTGGAAATTCGTATAGCTATTGTTTTATTGGAATTATAAGCTAAAATTTGACTATACCAATGAAAGCTTAATATAGCGACTTTGAATATGTCATTTTGAAAATTTCAACATTTGAAAAAAACCACTTATAAGTAAGTGCTATAGGGTATCTGCTACAAGCGTTTAAACAGCATACTGTGGACCAGGACTTGGTACATCTAGTTGTTGTAAAATAATGTTAGTACACGAAAATATTCAATCTCACTGCAGTACCCCATTGGGCGGAATTATGCCTTAAATAGTAAACAACTGGAAAGTCAAATAGATTTGTTAAATTTCTAGCATACTACGTGTCTTGGTGGTATATTTAGCCAAAGACAGCTATCAATTGATAGCACCTTGTATTTTAATAAAATTAAACT